>JAKJJM010062338.1:0-12137 GCA_021901965.1 Pipa carvalhoi | reverse complement strand
CACCGGACAGCATTGTCAAACATGGAGCACATTCTAATGGGGAACTCACAGGTATTTTCAAAACAAAGTAGAAGCAATTAAATTTTAGAAATACAGGTAATACATTTATGTACAGCCCAAACTTCAAAAAGTAAAAACAATTTAGTGAGCCCAAAATACAAAACACTCCCTTCTAAACTCCCTGAATCTTAAGTCACTTAATCTTAAGTTACATTTAAGAAAACACACTTTAGACAAGCACACACTCGCAAGCTCCCAAATTCGCTTTTTAAAAGGCTTTTAAATCCTTTTTTTTCCTTGGACTTAGCTGCAAATACTGCTGCTGCTTCCTCTGGTTGTAAAGGGCCAATAAACCCCAAACATTTTCAATTTAAGCTTCCTTAATTAGGTGACCCCACCCTAAATTAATTACACCCGTGCTGGCTGAACTTTAGAAAGCTATTGTGCTACAATGCTAAAGACAATGTTTGTTAAAAATTATCCCAGACTAAATAAACCAAATTCTTTTTTTCCTGTCAACAACATCTTTTATGTTTCTATTTGATATAATTGGGAGGAGTGAGCTCTGTCCCTCACCAGAGCATTGGAAAACCAACTCATACTGGAAGAGGAGAAGGCGAAAGTAGAACCTTATACTGTTTATTTAATATCCTAGGGTGTCTCAATCAGCCTGGAAAACACTTAGAGCAAAATTTATTAAGCCCGAAAAGACTCTATTGGAGTCTTTTCGGGCTTCATTTAACAAGTCCCGATTTCCCGATTATGGAAATCTGTGTTTTTCGATTTCCATAATCTGGAAATCGGGTATTTGTACCGAAAAGTTGTTATGGCTATGGAATTTTTCAGTACAAATACCCGATTTCCAGATTATGGAAAACGAAAAATACCGATTTCCATAATCTGGAAATCGGGATTCTCGCGGTAGGATAACCTCCCGCGAGAAAGTCGGAAAGACCGGTACCAGTCTTTCCGACTTTAATAAATTCCGCCCATAGTATGATAACTTGTCTTTTTGGGAAATGTTGAAAGCATGATACCAGAAAAATAATGAAATTCCATTTGTGTTTTGATAAACCTCAGCAACCAGTTGGAGTATAAACTCTCTGCAGTAAGGAATTCTGAAAAAGACGCATTAAATTGACCTGTTCCATGATGAAAGCTAAATGACAATCCTATAGAATTTACAGCAAAATTCCCAGAAACTAAATATAGATATATTTATTTACACATAGTAAACAACTATATGTTTTTCTTTTATGATACTAGGACATCATCAAGTTCTTCACCCATGCGATCATCTGTGCAGTTGACAGCAGCATCTCACCGCCCTACCAGTGGATCTGACTGCTATACATCTATTGAGCACGCTGTGCTACAGAAGGATATATCTAGGGCACGTGACTCTAAGTTAGAACGCCCCAGGACTGAAAACTTCTATAACTCCAAACTTTCTGCAGCAAATATAGAACAGACTTCTCCTATTAAGGCTGCAGAGACTCGGCCTCTCAACACAGCTGGTGCCAGCTCGGCTCACCAGTATAACTACGGACAGGGGAAAAGCCAACAGCATCAACCCCTGGACCAGACTGCAGTGTCAGCCAGTGAGCAGCACAATAGGGACAAGACCCCAAATAAACCCTTTTCCATGCAGGAACAGGAGCTCCGATCACTCGGTAAGACCACCATGACTGCGGCCAACTTCATAGACGCCATTATCATGCGTCAAATTTCTTGCGATAACGGGAAGCGAGAAAGAGGCTTGCTAAATATCAACGCCAATAGTGATGGTAAGACATACGGGAGCAGGTAGTCCAAAGCTTGTGGCCTATATATTTTTTGATGCACGTTCCGGTGATTGGCTTTTTCAGCTTCCCAATTTCGTAATTACTTTTATTATAATTTTTTTTTTTAACCAATCATTTGTCTTCATTTTTTTTTTCTAAATACAATTTTCTTTATGCAAGGAATAATTTGGTTACTTTTTTTTTTTTAAATTATTATTTTTGGTCTAATTCATGCTTAGCTGGCCTCATTTCATTGTTGAGAATGTGTTTTTGATCTCCTCCTTAGGGTTTAAAGTTTTTCTTACATGAAATGCATTGCAAGCCTCTCTAGCAGCAGATAGGTTAATAATTTAAGTTTATACATATTGTTTGAGTAGATTGCTGCCATATGCATAAGTTTCAATTTACCAGTCTGCCATTTCCCTTAATGGCTAACCTCATTTAACATGTGGCTCAATTGCAGGATTGGTTTGAATCCGACATCCAGTCATGGCCTTGCGTTGGAAAATATGCTATATCTGTATAATGCAGAGTTCAGTTGTCATCCCCCACCTGTATTTTAGATGTGTTGGCACAGGGCTGCCATCTGTATGCTGGTATACACCACATGCTGGAATCCATAGTTCTATTTTGAGTTGCACAGCCAGTAAAGTAGTATGTCTGGGACAGCCCTGGGACAACCCTGCATGAGCACACCTAGTCCTCTGTGTGTAATAAAAAAAAACAAAAAAAAAAACTGTAAAATAATAATTAACCCTATCTTTGCCAAAGAAGCATAAAAGCCCATTGCCCTATTGTCTCTGTAAACAGGATTCTCTATTCAGTTATGAATAGGACTTGAATACAGTGTTTACCAGGGGCTGTGTTACAGTAATATTTTGTATTCTGAGTACAATGCTGCTATATGGCAGCTTGCACAATTTGCAGCTGGTTAGTATTTAAAAGGAGCAGAGTAAACCTTATGACTGTCAGTGCACGGGATTTCAGACTCAGCTTTTAATGGAAAATCTCCACTGAAATTAAGGATGCTAGGAACTATACTTAACTACTCTTTGAAAGTGTAATTTCCCTTGATGTATAATTTACTAGCCATTGTGAGTTTGCGTGGTTTCCTAGGAACAACTCTATCCAGCTCTTGAGTGTTGCATTAACAAAATGCAGAGTTCATCCAGAGTGTAGCAGCTCTCTTGACCTCATGATGTCAGGGACAGCTTGCAGCTTTTTGCGATTCTGCCGCTTCCAGAGGATTATCTGCTTTCCTAATGATGTAGGACTGTCTGCTAGCAGCTTGCGGTCACCTAGAGGTGGCTTCGCTTGGTGGCGTGTCCTTACTGTGACATTTTCAGCTGCAGCTAAAATCTTGCCAACTAGACCCGCCAAACTGCCTGCTCAATGTGTCTGATCCAGTTTAGGTCATGGTATGTGGGTCTCTGTGGTGCTGTGCAAAATGTACCATGTGGATATAATATGATTTTGAATGTGCTCCTAATAATTTTAGAAATGCAAAGGATAGAAATGTATGAATTACTGGGATTCACGAAATGAAAAGAATTCAATATTACAGAATGCTGAAAAGAATAAAAAATAATTTATTTGTGAAAAGGTAGAAATTATCTGTATTATATGTTTACTTAATATAATTAGAGAGAGATGGGGAAGGAAGCTGTTTCCAATGTGTATATAAATGTGTTGTGTAATATAAAGATTCTTGGCTCAGTGAGGTGTCCAAGTAAAAGTACCAAAGATGGTGCTTTTACTGGACTCCATGCTGGCTGAGTATGGGCTGAGCCATTTTTTCAAGGGGCATCTCATCTATCACTTGGGTGTTTGACTATATGACACTATTCAGTTAATTGTTAATATATTTGTTCCGACAATGAATCTTAACTTTTTTCTTAATCAAATCCATCCATGTGTCACATGACGTCCTTGGACCATGTGTCTTATGTACAGAGTTGAATATTAAAATAGCCAAGCATTATATACCAAGATCGCATGTCGTGCTCTTAATGATGTTTTTGGTATTTCAATTTAGTCTACTCAGTTATTGTTACAAGTTACTCTTTTTATCAGCAAAGTATTCAAAACTTCAACCAATTTTTTAGCAAAATTGGCTATATAATTCTAGTAGTTTCTTTTGTAGAAGACTGTATTAGCATTCCGCAGTCCTCTCAGTCAGTTTAATTCATTTTGGATTGTGTTGTTGTATAGTTTTAACACAGCACAGGGATAAGTCTTCATGTTGTTCACTGTACCATTGAAGGATCTTGTTTTACTGAGTTTCAGAGTTACATCCATGTGCGCATGAGATATCAGCTTGGCAGAATAGTGAAGCTGAATTAGTTATTGTTAGGTAGCATATTGAAAAGACAACAATATAGCGGTTATTATGCTTTTGGAATAGGACAGCAATAAAGACAATCATAGCAAAAATATTGAGCTGTGTCTCATACAGTCAGTAGGTTCCTGTAAGTGTTCATATTTTCTGGGTGTCAGGCATGCATACATCATGGGATGTACAGTTCCTGTTCACTTTTGCTTGTATCAGATGTTGTTTGTGTATTCCCTTTTACACATGGCAATGTTTTATATACCAGTCATGCCATGACTGCTGTTCATCTTCACCAGCTCAATTTGCAGCATTAGTAGACTATGCCAAGTGCAGAATTTGGGAGCACATTTTGCAGTCTTCAGTTGTTTTGCTTTAACCTTTTGATGACATGATTATCCCAGTAAATAATATGTTTTCAATATCCTCTGCATTCTCACCAGTTCTTGTGCTGTCTAAATCAGTTTTCTAATTTTAAATTCCTTTCTGGAACTATTGATTTTAAAAGACATCAAAGTGAGAACATTTTGCACAGTCTGATAATACAAAAGAGAGGTTGTGAGACTGAAAAATTATCTTTGCATCTGATTAGGGTTTCCTGCTGGCTACAGCCCCGACAGATATGATTCCATCAGCCCCAGAAATTCTCCCAGTCTGTGTCATGAGAAACGCATCCGTGGTGCCATGCAGGACCTGGAGAATGCAAGCGTGGACCAGGAATCACGCCAAAAGCAAGGTGATTGAGCTTGGACACTTTTACAGTCCATGGATCATTGGTTGGTTAAGTGCACATGCACAAACAAAAAAAATTTTTTTTTTTTTTTTAAATGTATTCTATATTGAAAAAACACACATGCCTTGGTTTTCACAAAATCTAACCCGTTTTGTTCTTCCATATATTTTGAAACCCTGAATGCGAGCTCTGGTCCCCCAAACAGTCCAGATTTTCCTCCAGTGGAACATCTGTTTCTTTCTGTGCTTGGAGCCTTCTTAGTTCCCAGGTCCCAGGGCTTACACCTTGCACCCTCCTATTGGGTGCTGTTATTTCCATAGAAAAATGGCTACCCATCAGCATTATAAAATTCATGTGTGTTACGTACTTTAACATAATTTAACTTAGAAAATGCAATTTTAAATATTGTTCATTTACATTTTTTTTTTGTTATTTCTACTAGTAACAAATGTCCTTTAGATTGGACGGTATTTATAGGAATAGAATTTGTGGGGGAAGTCTTAGTAAATGTCCACGGTAAGGGATTAGGAAGAGGTTTCTTTCGTACATAGAAGCTGTAGATTAGTTGGTGTGGGTAGTTCTTCCAGTGAATCCTGGTAATTATTTTATTTTAAAACTAATGACTTGCACACTGTGAGTTTACATCCACAAAATCAATATTTTTTTTTCCATATTTTGTATTCTAGAAAATCTGTGGTGCAAATGCCTTAGATTTTTATTTGTATATGAAAGTTGTATGGAGACTTATTTCTTTTGTTTTTAATTTTAGAGAATGCATACATGTAGACATGTTTATCTGTATGAAATATTAATGCATTTCCAAATATGGATTTGTGGATTAGGAATTGCTAAAACCCCATGTCAAAGTGATGATAGATTGCTTTACTGTTTGTCATTTATTTTGAGTTGATGGATGATTTTAAGCGGTTTGCCAGACTTTGATTTTATAAAGAAAAATCCATGGATGACTATGCATTCAGTTGTTACTTATACTGTAAATATGCAGAATATGCACAAATTCAGTTTTACTTCAATCTGGAATATTTGCACAAACGAACTACCCTATTCTCTTATGCCTTTCTATCCATATGCTGTCAGCAAGAGGTGTCAGTTTCAGTGGGTACAGGCATACAACTCATACAAATTGCTTCCAAAATGGTTCGCATTTGTGCTTTGATCACATGCCTTGCCTTGTTTATACCTCTTTACAGCGCCCACAAAGCATATATCAGAAGGTCACATGAGACAGAAAGCTGAAGGCCAACAGTCGCCATGTCATTCTCAGTCGTCGTATGGAAAAAGCCAAAGGGTTGTCACATTGGCACAGCACATTAGCGTACGTATCACTTCTTCATTGCCTCATAGACCATCAAAATATGATGACCTATATTAATTATGATATATTATATTAGTAACCCTTTAAAAAGTATAATATTAGAGGTTCTTCATGAAAGAAAAAGGCATTCACTGAAAATTGAGCATAAAGACTTATTTAATAAATATCTAAGTATATATAGGTTTGTTCATATTTATCCCTTAG
The DNA here is from genome assembly GCA_021901965.1 of Pipa carvalhoi. Classification (NCBI taxonomy): domain Eukaryota; kingdom Metazoa; phylum Chordata; class Amphibia; order Anura; family Pipidae; genus Pipa; species Pipa carvalhoi. The sequence continues at coordinate 5,751 of JAKJJM010062338.1, read as the reverse complement.
ATTTCTTGTCATTATAGTACATTTGTGCTTTCACAAATAAAAGTGATAGGTGGATGTCAACAAAAACGGAAAAGTCATGACATTTTCAGAAATGTATCCTGCATGACCAGTATGAATGTGGCTTCACATGTTTGGCTAAATACAGTTTACCTTTATTACAGGTGCTAGGGTTTGTATCGAGACCAGGCGCACAAAATGGTAAACACCTCAAAAAGCGAAAAGGGTGTGCTGCATAAACTCCTGTTCCCACACATAATGAGACAGGTATACAGACGCGGAGGAAATGCACTGCCCTTTATGGTGTAGAAGTCTAAAAAGAATGGTGTAGTAGTAATACTTGGATGTAGAGGGGAATACCCACAGTATTTTAAGTCCAATTTAAATATGCTGTCTTGTGGGTGAACAGTGCTCCAAAAAGAGATTGCAGGATAATTCAAATAAAATGGAAAAAAAATTATTTAATAATAAAATGAAGTATACTCACGTAGAAGTAGATTCCATTTAAAAAAGTACAGTATCTCAGGTAAAAAGAGAACTCCAACGTGTTTTGTCCTGTTTTTGGACTTCCTCAGGGAGTATGTGAAACATGTAGGTTAAATGTTTGGGGTTTAAAAATCATCTGTGGGCGGATGTGATGTAATAAGGGGGCAGGGCTTATTTGACAATATATATGGTTACCAGTATGTGTCACATATATGGCAGGAGGAGGTGTCTTAGCTCTCCTCTGGAGCTTAGTATGAAAATATAAGAGGTAGTGGTGCTGGGGGTTGTTTATTAATATAGGTTAGTGTTTATAAAATCATTTTTATTCCCCTCTAAATCCTAATATTACTACTACACCATTCTTTTTAGACTTCTACACCATAAAGGGCAGTGCATTTCCTCTGCGTCTGTATACCTACCTTTATAACAGGCTTATATTGTATGAGGTCTCTTTATTTTAAAGATGGGGAGAATTATCCCTGCAGTAGGAAACTGAACACTGCTATAGGTTATTTAGATGTATGCTGCTTTCCCTCTGCTTCCTTAGAGATATCTGGGTACCACACAGTCACATTCCCAGTTTATTGTATGTCATTTCACACCTAGCATCAACCCTCTTATATTCTATATCTCTATAAAGAGGGGGGAGTGAGGGACAGCCAGTCAGGAGACAGAAGCCAGACCTATGCAAATCAAAATCACACATGCTGCATTGTATGTAGTGATGGATAATGACAAAGTGTGGCCCTAGGCAGATAAGTGGTTAGGGGCCAACCTTCCAGCAGCATACATAAATATATTATTTAATGGCAAGGAACTGTCTGGGCGCCCTCCAAGCAGAGTATTTTGTTTTATTGTGCTCCACAATTGTAGATCCTTTTTTCATTCTTTTTTTTCTGTTCAGGAGGTGATAACACAGGATTACACTCGTCGCCATCCTCAGCAGCTGCATCCCCAAATTCCAGCTCCTGTGTATTATGCTGCTGCTTCTCCTGTATTGGATCTCAGGCAGAATTCCAGTGACACTGTTCTTCAGCAACAAGAACTTGCTCAGGCTGCAAGAGTGTCCCCAGGAGGAGAGAAACGGTGAGAGCAGAGACTGGAGCTGAGTAATTACTGGTCAGAAGTAAATGTCTTAACTGCAACATTTACATCTAGTACCTGTACGTAAACTCTTTATGCCATAAAAGGGTATCGCATATAAACAATAGTCCAGTTGCTTTTCCAGCTATAGATATCATTTAATACACACAAAGACAGAAAATGAATATGACCAACAATGATATGTTTCCATCTGATGAATAAATGTCCACTCCTGCTGAGTTTTCTTTTTGCATTCATGTACTTTTGGCCATAAAACAATCATAATATGAACCCAGAAAATCACTGCTTAGAAATCCAGTGTTTTATTTAAAGGTTGTAGGGGTTTCTTGTACCCATCCCCTCTATTAGTAAAATATCAAGTCATATCTGATATATTGCTCTTGCGCATCCCCATCTAGCTGTTGTGGTAGACTTGCATCTCTATGCTAATGATGGAATTCGAATCTTTAGCTAAAACTAGCAAACATATTATTTTTCTATGTGTAAATCTTGTTCCCATGGTTTCTCGTGAAAGAACAGTTTAAACTTTAGCTTAGATCCCTTTTAAAATAGCTCACTTGTAAATAAAAAAAAAAAAAAAAAAAGAGGGGGGCAGTCATCTGTTAAGTCAATTAGGAAACAGCGTTTTAAGCTGCTGTAACTCCATACAATGGAAGATCAGTGTAAGAAATATGCTAGAACTAAAAATATTGATGTGTCATGTTTGGGATTCTGTGGCCTTCAAGAAGAAATATTTACTGTCTGCGATCTACTCTTGGATAGAAGCTATTAGCAAAAAGGGGAGCTGGGCTTGTGACCCAAGAACCATAACAAACTTCGGAAAACACGACTATTGCGGTCTCCAGCTGTGGTTAAAAGAAAACTTACTCCTGTGTGCCCATAGTTGAATTTAAGCTTCATTGATCCTCAGATCACCTGATCAAAACAAAGCATCTACATTGAGTGGATCTGAAGATGGTATCGACCCCATATCTCCAGCAGAGGGCATGGGAGACCCAGAATATTCTAGAAGTACCACATATCCTACTTTATATAGAGAGGGCGAACTGACAGAACCAAGGTAATGGACTCTTAAAGCATGCCAACTTACCTTTCCATCAGTATTCAGTCATACTTTCCAAATGCTTTTCCAACTGCCTTTTTAATAAGAACATCCATGCTTCACCAGCTTTTAACCATAGGATTCAGTGAATCAGATGCATCTCTGAGGCCTCATTTATACTGAACTCTTGCCTGTAATTATTTTTACCAAAATGACTGATGAATGTAGTCATTGAATTATGAACAAAGCAATGTTTCTGCCTGATGTATGACCATTCTAACAAGAGTGTACTGTCCCACATATCCTGCAATGGATTTTATCATGTATAATTTAGGCCCTTTAAGGAAGTATGTTTTTTACAGCAGGATGACTGATTGGTACACACATCATCATGATGAATGCCATAGTTTTGTATAAAGTAATTAGATCCTGGATATACATCAGGTGTATATACCTAGACTTGTGACTGACCTTAAGTGATTTTGCCCCAGTGTCGAGATGGATTAAGATCACAACGTGAACGTCACCTGTTAATACAGTATTAAACATATAGTGGTGTCAGAGATATTTCTTCTTTCCTATTTGCATCCCTATCTTTCTTGAGACTCCAACTTCCTAACTCTCAACTATACCTATCATAGAATGGTAACAATTTTGCATAGTGATCTATCTTTTTTCCTAAAGCCACATATTTACTGTGTTATATATCAAACACCATCAGTATTATGAAAGATTGTGGGTTCTGTAAAAAAGAAAAAAAAAAGTGTATTCATTGAAAATTACTTTAAAATATGTAAATAATATGAGAAATATAATTAATTTAACATTCTTTTAGTTTGACGTGTAACTATTGCTGATTTTAATGTTTCTTTAAGCTACCCTATACTATACTGATTTGACTTTATCTACTGGGCACACCACATGTCGGAAGTCCTAAACGGCAGTCCTTGATCTTAATTCGAACATTGACTCTGCACTCAAAAGGCATTTGTGGTTGTAATCTGGTCCTCCTCTTGGCATCATTTATCACCTGTGTAATTACTCCTTTGTGACCCTCATCATGTGCTTATGGATTCATGGACTCATGCAAAAAATGCAATTATCTTTATACAAATCCTTTGGATATCTTTTTGTTTGTGGTCAATCATAGATCAGAAGTAATTAGCCATGGTTAATTGCATTCATTGATTGCAAATGTTTTTGTTGCTTGCCATTAAATTAATTGGCACATGTGAGGGGGATCATCTAAGAGTGAATGGTAAAATGGAGATAATTACTCCAATTTGTCTGTTATTTGATGAGCAAATTATCATTTTCAACTATCATTTAGAACGATTCAAATGTAATGAATTGTTCTATGTATGGACAGCCTTACTCTGAGTGTGTGTGTTACTATGCTTTCAACCTTTGTGGTTGCCTACACATTCCATTATGGTAAAATTATTAATGAAATACCCTTTCATATAAAAGCAAGACATTTTTGGAATGTGTCCTTCTTTCTCACAGATGTTCCCCATTATAACATTTACCTGGGAATTACATTAAGCAATGCTGGCTTGAGCCTGAAAATATAAATAGGGGAAGAAATTATCTGTACCCCATCCTTTTGTACTGTAAATAAGGCTTGAAAGTGTCAGCTGATTTTCCCCTATTTGGTATTGAGCTTTGTGGCTGTAGATATTGTTCTGTGTATGCATTTTTAATGGGTAGTGTTTGCAGGTAGTTTTAGATGTTTACTGATGTGTACCCTGTTTTTCCCTCTGCAGAATGGGTTCGAAATCTCCAGGAAACAACTCACAGCCCCCAGCGTTCTTCAGTAAGCTGACTGAAAGCAACTCTGCTATGGTTAAGTCCAAGAAACAGGAGATCATTAAAAAGCTTAGTACAGCCAACAGGAATGAGCCAGAGTATAGTAAGAGTTTCCATGTTTTTTTCCAACAAGGAAGCAGTTTGACTTGGGGTGGGGAGGGCTAATGGACTATGTTATTCTGGGACTCTGCAATCAAAGCAATGCAGTGCCCACATTTCCTCTGCTGTCCCTATATTATTTTTTTCTAGATTCCAGCAGTTTGAAACGTGCACCTTCAGTGGGCCTAAACCATTTGGTATTGTTAGAAAGTTGATAGTATAATTGAAGATATCTGCAGAACAGTGTTTCAGGCAATACATTGTAAAGTAGTGTTAATTCTTGGATTTAATTAAAAATTGCTAACTGATAACGTACCCTAAATGAATGTATGTTAGACTAATGTAAAAACCTTATAGAAGCCATAAGGTGATTTAGCTTCCTGCCACTGCCAGAGGCTGCTCAGGTGTCATTAAAGAGTCAGAAAAATGGAATACATGTGCTACAGTGACATTGTGAAGGACACCTTTAACAGTAACACCAGAAAGGGAATATTGCTATTGGGATTGACATGGCAGTTATTAGGTAGTATCTGTAAAAATCTTCTCTTTTGAAATTACTTTTTTGATTTTTACTGCTTTATGTCCTTTTGCTCTGTCTGTGGATGGCAGCCATCTTTTATATACTGAATTGTAGTACAAATAAGCGGAATGTGCACACTGTAAAAACATATATAGAAACCCATGTTTAACAAAGGTGCTGCACTACAGGACCATGATAAGTGCAATTGTAAACTAGCAGAGAAAAGAAAATAGTCTCACAAACGAGCACTCACTGAATACCAAAAATGTGTACAGTCTTTATGAAATATACAAATTTTAGCACATGCTAAAAGAAAAACTTTATAAACACTTAAAAAGAGAGAAAAAAAAACCTCTAAATACAGCTCCTAACAGCACCCCCATAGTCAATAATAAATAGGTAAGTACCAAAATACAGACACCAATGGGTCTAATCTAGTTAAAGCTATACCAAAGCCTATAAATCTATATAGAAAAACACATTGAGTGGTGTAATCAGGCAAATGCCTATATACCGACCATGTGGGGACCCGATGGTAATTTCAAGGTGGCAGGGTAAGTGGAGCCTAATGGACACATTTTGCACCATAGACGCCAGGGATTCCTCTTGTGTTTTATATATATATATATATATATATATATATATATATATATATATATATATATATATATATATATATATACATACTATACTA
>JAKJJM010062327.1:0-11674 GCA_021901965.1 Pipa carvalhoi | reverse complement strand
ATGTTCTATTACGAATAAAATATTGACATTTGCCATCTCCACATCATTGCATTCAGTTTTTATTCACAATTTGTTTAGTGTCCCAACTTTTTTTGGAATCCAGTTTGTAGTATTAGTCTTTAAATCGCTTTCTGGGAGTCTAATCCAATGCATTCACCCCCTCTAGGGCTTTATCAAGGAAAGCTGCTCTATTGAATTTTAACTTTGCTGGGGCTCAGGGTGAAGTATCCGCTTTCCCTGAATAGTATGGTTATATTTGCCAACCTTCACACATGGGGCCTACTCCTGGGAGCACATCCTGACTTTCATCCACCCGGAAGAACAGCTGCACAATTGAGATGCAGGCCAAGGTGCTACAGTTGGAACTTAACATCACACGGTGATCACAGTAGTGGACATCAGGCAAACATCCATCCAGCATAAAAGGCAAAGTCTAGCACAAAGTTCAGAGAGAGGAGGGAATTACATCCAAATATTATGACAGAAATAAATTAAATACTACAGGTGCATTGCTTGTTATTATATTCACATTCCTAATATCAAAAATTACAAAATCCATCACAAAATCCTAAATTAAAAATATATTAATAAATTATTAATAAGACATGCTGCAATTGAAAAAATCCTTAAACAGGCATATTTATTAAAAAAATGTTTTTAAAGAATTATAAATTGAATCACTTGGGGGAAAGGAAATGCAGATGCACATGCTGCCCTAGTGTGAATGGGCATTAATATAAACTCACCAGATGCCAAAAAAACAGACATAAGGGGGCGTATAGGAGAAAGGTAATAGTATACTTCCATAATTACATGAAGGACCACAAATCAGTATATTTATTTAGGCCCTTAGAGAACAAAGTTTTTGAATTATGAATTTATTCAGTTTCTCTTCTTGACAGGAGTTTTTTTTTTATGTCCTTTTCTTTCTGGTATTTATACTTGCATTATTGCATCAATTCTAAAAGAACATATTCTTTCCCCCTGACATTTCATAAAATGTTCCCTTTAATTATACCTATTTCTTTCTTTCCCTATTATGCAGCCAATCTTTTTGCCTACCCTAACCTTCAAGGGTTGACTAGTCCTTCCTATAAATGGGTGGATCTACAGGACAGAGGGCTCCAGTGTAGGATCGGCACCACTGCCTTTCTATAGGGGACGTGAGAGTTACACCACTGCGTATATACTTCCTATTCCTAAAATTTCTGTTATATCTTAGTTTGGCCAGGCTGTAAGACAAGACCTCTATTACCATTTTTTTTACCTTTTATGTTTATTGGTTGTATCTGGTTACCCTAATCCATCCACATAACCTGCAGCATCTTAATACATTTTTTTACTGTTGCGTTGCATGAAAATTACACGAAGACTGCATTCAATTCTAGCCATGTGTCTTTTTGCCCAAATGCAGTTATTTTCCTCAAGCCATCATGGAAACCCCCATTTATTAGCAATTTCTCTTGTTTACAGTGTAGTTACAATGTAGTTACTGTCATATTTGCCCCAAAAACAACATTTTCTCAAAAGTAGCAAGCTCTCTTCCATTAGTTGCAGGAGCCAAAGGGGCTCTTTTTTATCTCTTTTGAATGAACAGTCGCTTTACACCAAACAGGAGCCCTGCCATCAACCCCCTAATCCTTCATTCTGATCTGGCGAAGAAAAGTTGGTGAATTCTGAGTAGTTCACACTTTCAAATTTGCTACTCCAACAGAATCCACACTTGATGAATAGTTGATTTACCTGTGCACGCTCATGTAAAGTGATGCGATGAGCTCTGTAACTTCGCGACCATCGTTAGCCTCCAAAATAATCACGTATTCACCACATTGCAGAGTGGATACTCGAATATAGGGAAGTGGCGAATAAATGTGAATTCTCAAACTTTATGCAACTGTTTGGACTTTTGTGAATAAGCCCCAAAGTCTTGTGCAACTATCCCTGATTGGATGAACTAATGCAGGGACACCAATTGCAATAAAAAGCCTGCTTTAGTCTGTTATGCTTTGTATCCCTCAAACTCAGGCATCTCCTTTATTTTGATAGCAAACACTTATAATAATGCCTAAAAATTCATTTAAAAGATCCAGGTATAACAAGGTACTCAGCTTTCTTGATTCAGCATTGCCTGTCAATCAAAAGCCATTTGGTGTATTTGCTTGCCACTTTTCTCTCATACAGTTCCAAGAACGAACAATATATTTTGCTAAACCGTTTTTTTCCTTAGGATGACTTCTTATTTGCCTTTTCCCCAGGCGCTAACCTTTTTGTAACATTATGGCGAGTTGTTTCGCAGCTCTGATAGGGTTAACAGATCAGTAATACCGTGTTTTGTCTCAGTTTGTAATAAGTTCACAGGCCCTCAGTGAAAGTAATACTCTTCTCGCAACCAGGTGTGAGGCAGGGTTTGTAATTCAGCTGCCCGGATTCCATGCTCACATCCGCTCAAAAACGCATTCAGCAGTGACAATAATCAAACTATTCTACAAGTCATTTCATTAAGTAGTACACAGCAGAGAAGGTGACTGGCTCTCCTCACCCTGCCAGGCATCTGCTACCTGCAGCAGTTCAAAGAACTAAACACTCAGTTTAGTTTACAACATGAAAGGGGCGTTTGAAAGCATATGCTTGGGAGGGGGGTTGGATACTCAGTCTTTCTCAACATATGTTACATTACCTGGTTGTAGGAAGAAAAAGAAAAAAAAAGAAATAGTTGTACAGACAAAGGTTTTAAGGTCTAGCTGTTCCCCCCACTCAATGTTACACTCTATTTCCCATTCACAATAACGCTCGCAGAGGTCTTTGGCTTGAATACAGTGAGCTGTTCCCTTTGTGTGCTGACTCCTTGCCTGCAACACAGACACACAAAGCACTTCAAAGGCTCATTCAGCTGCTGTTCTGGCAATTAATCGGCAAAGTCCCACTTGGTTTGTTAAATAAGAATATGAAATTCCTGCTGACAATACAGTGTGTTGCGAGTCTCGGTAGCTTTTACATTTAAAGGACCCTCATGATTTTCCTCTTCAGAGGCACTTAAAGAGGCAACTGCAGGAGATATCACCATTCTGGGGCATACCATTCGGGGAGGGAGGGAATCAGGTTTTAAAATCTATTTTAATCCATTTGTGAGTGTTACAGAGCATGGCAGCTGTTAGAAATCAATAGGATGCTAAGGTCCCACTAAGGAAAACATTCCACTTACAAAAACGTCAATATTTGACTTGTTTCAATCTCATAGTAGCAGGATTTTTTGGTTTTGTTTGTACATTGTATAAAATCACCATATAAGCATTTTTGTGGCTGTGCTTTATTAAAAAATGTCAGGCACAAGAAACCTTTCCTTAAGTTACCAAAATCCAGTGACATATAAAAGGATAGCAGGGTGTGATGGGAATTGTAGTTAAGTATCAGGTGAGGATTCTGAAGCAGGTCCCCCAGGCATTTAGTTACGCCACTGTTTAGCAGACAAAAGCGATGCATAGAGTAAACTCAGCTGGTACTTACAAAGGATTCCCCAGCTGTAACAGAGCTGGCATAGTAGCACTAAGTGCATTTGTGCTGCAATGCTACACTATCAGAGCAGAAAAACGCCTGCATGATTCACTACAAAATCATAAATTATGTTTATGAATCTTAATTCTGTGGGAATCCCACCAGTTTGTTACTTATCACTTGTAAACTGTCCCCTTTAGGCCTTTTTCACACTTCCAATTTAATCTATCCAACTACTTGGATTCAATTGCATTCCATCGTTCTCTATGTAAATCACACTGACACTGTAGTTTATTGTATAAAATATCTGGACTGTGCTGAAACTTTGGTCCATTTTGATTATGTAAGGTTACTACCAGAAACTGGACCCAAAGTGGAACCAGTAGCACAACTAGCTGGGACAGAAACCCTAATGCCCTTTTGGGGCCACAGACTTTTTGCTGCAGAGACGCTATGTCACCGGAGCAAACCAATAGGAGTGTGCAAAGTCAAGAGAGCAGGATCAGAGAAATCAGGAGAGCAGATAATCATAGTCAGACGAAGCCAAAAGTCAAGGATTCCAGTGAAGTAACAAAGTCAGGAACAAGCCAAGGTCAGTAACATGGAAAAACAACAAACGAGAGCTTCGGCAGCATTTCACAAACAGGAAGACCACCTTGTGCAAAGACTGGTGAAAATGACCTTATATTTAAAGGCCTGGATAATGACAAACAGGAAGCTTGTGAGCAAGCCACTTACAAGTGTGCAGTTATAGCTTAGCACCAAGGACAGCACACACAGAAAAACACAAGCTTACACTCAAATAGAGCAGTGGTATAATTGCTACTCGGAGTGCAACAGGTTCCCAGTTCAGCTCCTGCTGGAGGTACAATCCATGCCATAAATGCCTCTGACCTACACCATAGACGGAATGACAATTGCCACTGGAGGGGTAAGGTGATTTCCTGACAGATTAGTTGGTCTGTCACTTGCATCTCCATTCACTCCTATGGAGTCACAAAGGTACCATGATGGTACTTTAGTACAGGGTTCGCCAAATGCCAGGCCGCAGACCACTACCAATCCACAGGACCCTTGGCACTGGGCTGCCTGTTGGTGACTTGCAAAGCGTGTGGCCATCAGCACGCATTGGCTCCGCCCACCGGTCCATCAAACCTTTTCTGGGTCGGGGAACCGACCTTTAATACACCCTTGATGAAGGGGGGTGGTTGTACTCCCCAAAATATTGCTCTTGTACCCTGCACTAATGGTCCGTTAAAAGGATTATAGACCAGATTCTGCAAATGTGTGTGCATATCCTTTTCTACATATCTCTGTGTGAACTGAATACAAACCATAAACAAACTTTGTGTTAGGGCTTGTCCATTTTACAGAACTAAAATGTAAACACAAACCAGAAGATTGTATTGAATGTAGAAGATCTGTATTGAATTTTAAAAGTTTAAACTGAAACTGATTTTGAAACTGTATCTTCACCCATGGAACTCTGCTAATATTCAGCTTTGTATGTTATGGGGTAAAAGCTGGGAGAGTTTGAAAAATGTAATAGGGATAGTTTAAAAATATGCAGGGAAAGCTTTTACAGGGCTGAACCTTGCAACTAAACAAATCAAATCTGCTGTTTTAAGAGCAACAATTATGGACAGATTGTGGATAAGATATTTGGAAGCTAAATAAATATTGAAATTAATTTTCCTCCTTTTAGATTATTGCTGTGCTACAGTTTTTTTCCTTGTTTTGGAAGGTTTATTTTTCTTTTATAACAATAACAAGTATTTCTAAGTCAGGTTGTTCAGAGAGGTGATGGAACCCATCATGTGCACAATCACAGTGAGTGAGTTATGCAAGGCTGAAGTCATTTTTCAATTTTCATTAAATTATTGCTATTTTTTTCTTCTAAAAGATCTGTTAAAAAATCAAATTGTTAAGAAGGTGGTAAAAGACATCAAACCCCCTAACATACACTGATATTATCAGGAGATGAAACAGCTGTTGAACAGCTGTATCTGCCAGATTCCACATTGTCTAATTTAGTTCAGGACAGTTAATGGAGAGTGGCATTTGAAGGAAGATTAGGGTGATGTTAGGGTTTAGACTATACAAATCAGAAGGAGGATATCAATATATTGCAAGTACAGCAGCCAACTCAAAATCCTGCCAATGGCTAGAGGTAGTGATATCGTGATCCCTGGCCACAAAACCAAAAATGAATTTTTCTGTGTTAGCATTATTTGTATGCCTAACCTGATAAGGTTGTTTTTGTTCACAGGGAGTAGGGGGGAAATGTAGGACACCTGGACTCTTCCTCTAAGTTTCAAGCAGGTGTATCCCTCGAAAAATGTCTTGAGGAGTTTCTGCTGAACTATCAGCGGTCCATATATAATATAGAAAAAAACACTATTTTTGTGGCAAAAAGAGTTACTCAGATGTATAAATGATGTACAATTTAGTGCTGAGTCTTGATAATGGCAACAAAAATATTCTTTAGCAACATATTTATGGATATGGGTAGTAGTCCACAAATAATTTGTGTCTAAAGTTGCTTTTTAAATAGATTGAAACAATCTTTTATCTAGAAAGATGACTAATTTATTTACCATGTAGTAGAAACTAGTAGCCCAAGCACATTTCCTAAATTAATAAAAATTATGTGTTAAAGAACAAACAGAGGACCTACCATGCATGATTGTCTCTATCAAACAAAAAAGGAAGATTAAGGGGGTCATTCCGGTAGGTCCGAATTTTTAATCCTGAATTCACTTATAGTGAACTCCCATTATAAACTCGCGACCGCGACAATTCTTTTGTCGCAGTCACGATTTTGTAATGGGAGAATTGTCGCGGTCTCGACTTTATAATGGGAGTTCGCTATAAGTGAATTTGAGACGGAAAATTCGGAGCTACCGGAATGACCCCCTAAATGGCTCTGTGTATCCCTGTAGATACTAATTATATTTTTGTTAGGGGTTAGGAACCTAACTCCTGATTAGTTTTACTTTTACACTTTAGAAAAATAAAATTTGATTGCAGAAAATAATGGTTCATCTAGTCTGCCTTATTTAATGAAAAGATGTTTATTTTCAGATTTGTAATATTTTCTCATAGCTATTCCATGCATGTTTGAATTCAGTCACTGTATTTGTCCCTTCTACCTCTGTTGATAGGCTATTCAGTGTGTTTCTGACCAGAGTCACTCTATCCTTCTTGGAAACTAGGTAAAATCCCAGTGGGCCCCAGTACAGGGAGGCATCATTCATTCTACTAGTGCCCATTCACTTGTATTGCCTTATTGACTAAAGGATGAATTCACCTCACTACAATTCAAGTCACATCACCAAAATGGTTGCAAATTCACTTCTCCTTATTGATGAAGCTGCAGATAGATTTGCCGAACAAGCGGACTGCTACGGACGCAGTCGCATACATACTATGGTGAAGTCAGATGAATAGAAGTAGGATGCGAAGTCATGCGGAGTGTTGTGAATTCTTCTAGTGAAGTCCAGTGACATCATCCTCACAATGTCCCACTAACTGTATATAAGTGAATAATATATCTGTTTCTATGTCAGCCTGTCCCTAGTTCATCCTCACAATGTCCCACTAACTGTATATATGTGAATAATACATCTGTTTCTATATCACCCTGTCCCTAGTTCATGTTATGTAGTAGACTAATGTAGGGGATTATAAATTTTATTTTGGAAATTGTCTGCAGTTTTTCTTGCAATCTGTGTTTCTAGCAAACCTATATTGACTTGTCATTTAACATTGCTGCATGTGTATTGCTATTACATTAGTAGTATTGATAAATGTAGGTTACTATGGGATAGAATAGTAGATCGATACAATTTTGTTCCATGGTGTCTCCAGTTGCAAGTTTTACCCTAATTCTCGATGCCACAGCGGATTTCATGGTAAACAAAGAGATCTCTGAATTCATACAAGTGGAATAGAAATGTTTGTGCTTCTAGAGGTGAGAGAATGAAGGTGTTCCATGTTGCGATAGCAAGGGGGAGTGCTGATAACTGATGGGTAAATACCATTGCAAGTATTTTAACAGCCAAGATAAACTGCACAATTCTTAATATCATAGACAACCTAATGTGCTGCATTGCCTGCCCAACTACAACTTAATTCCACAGAACAGTAGGGATTATGCACCCTCTTCTATAAACACATATTATACTTCTGTGATGATGTTGATTTATCCAGTATTGAAAACTTAACTTAATTTTCATTTCTAGGTAGAAGCATATTACTAGGTGGGCCAATAACAATAAAATATCACAAACATTTAGTAATGCCAGAAATCTCACTGTAGGTAATAAAGATGTCCAACAAATAAAAATATTTACTTATTTCAAAGATGATTTTAGTCACTATAAAAGAACAAGCTCAACCATTAAGGGACCTCAGGTATTTAATATTACGTTGAATGACCCCTGTCTACTAAAACTACTTTGCTTTCAGATCAAAACACTGGGAAAGGGCTTGTTTAGCATGCTGACATTACATTTTCTCAATTTTTATACATATATCCTATTAAATACACTAAGTGCTTTTTGATAATTGTGCTTTGTAGTTTTTAAAGCACTTCGGACAATTCCCAGTCCAATTTCTTCTTTTATCTGATGCTTGAAATATTGATTTTTGACAGATAAAAGCAAACATTATTATCTCTATGGCATAAAATAAGAAAGCACAGTAAAGGTTCCTGAATCTCTGGGGATCTGTCATATTAGAAACACCCTTTGTTTTATTACATTTTGCCAATAGAATTTCCTTACAACTTGCTGATATTTATGAAAAAGGGGAATGTTGTGATTGCCAACAATTACCAATTGCTTGGAACAGTTTTACATTTAGTTAGATAAAAGGAGGATGTCCCTGGATAGTTTTAGTGATTGTAACAGTTTTACATCTGTCAGCTAGCCTCACATAAGTGTGATTCATCTTCCTACGGATTCACTGCATTGAAGCCGCAAGAGTTTGTATTCAAATTTAAGATTTTATCAGGGACCAATACCTCAGTTACATCCCATGGCTTCTATTGAAATGAACAATCAAACTCTTATTTTTTGATTAAGAAGAACGAAATGCATCTAATGGGGTTGTATGAGAGTTGTAAAAGAGAATAAAGCTTCACATATATGCTTGCAATTTTCCGGCATTCTCTTCTTTGCAATGCAAGTCAATTTAATCACTTTGGGCATTTCAATATACCAATTAACTGAGCTGTGCTGCAATGGAAACTGAAAATATGAAAGCTTGGGGATGTAAGGTCTAGTGAGTAAGTTGTGTTGCTAAAAGGAATGAGCCTTCAAGAATCTTCCAATATTTATACAGTAATAATTGTTATTGTTTTCTTTTATAAATCACCAATACATTCTGTCCAATTGCCATAAGTCAGACAGTGACAGTTAAAATAAATAAAAATGAGTGAGATACAAAACTCAGCTCAGGAGAGCTTACAATCTAAAGGTGAATGCCATAGAGAACAAGAGTTCAAGGTGGAAAAATTATGCAACTCTAGGAATGAATTAAGTGCTATGGTTGGCCCAATATGAGCACAAATAGTCCATGTTTAGAAACCAATTGCAGTGGTAGGGGAGTATGAGGTATGTAGTAGAGAAGGATGGGGAAGGATTTAGGATGAGAAGAAGTGGTCATCAAGAAACAGGGTGTTGCTAGCTTCAAGGGTACCCTGAAAATCTTGATCTTTAAGGATGAATTAAAACTTTGGAGTAAGGGTGACAGTCTTCAAACCTTGAGAGAGCATTCTCAATAAAGGGTACAGCAGTAGTTTAGGCTTATAGCCAAGAATGAAGAAATAAGAACAGAGCAAATAGTAGCTCGTAGGAGATAGAGCATATGGTCTGGAGGGCAGATAACAGATAACTGAGTGAGTGGATAAGAGAAGGGCAGAGACTTCATCATTAATGAAGTAATGGTATTAAGAGAGGATTTAGTGCAGCGGGGAAAGGCAGGAGATGTGTGGTGAACAAAAATTACACCTTGTCTGAGGTGTAATTGGAACTTGTAAATGAAAAGCACCATAAGAAAGGTCTTGGGCACAGGGCTAAACCACTGATACAAATAAACTGTAAGAATTCACTCAAATGTGGCCTTAGGGACTTAATAACTACGTTACTGTCTATAACAATTTATTTTGATGGGGAAATGTTTTTATCAATCTTTTATACATCATGGGAAATGAAAATTGACTGTGAAACAGGGCAAGCCTAATGGGTCAAAATGGTCTTAGTAAGTATCCCCCTTAGTAAATATCCCCCTTAGACTCTGGGTAGTCCTAACTGAGTTGAATGTCCACATGTTTCTCTTGGAGCTTGCCATTTACAAATTCCAGTTGTGCAAGCTGCCTAAACTGTGTGACTATGGCATTTATAACAAAAGCTGCTTCAACAAGCTCAATGGTAACTATTACTCAAACAAGGTTTTCCAGTTATTTTGACTTGATATGGGGACACCTTACCTCCAGATGTCTTATAATCTCCCAGGCGTATCTATTAGGCAAACTATTCCTACAGTGTATACCCAGTAAGCCTCCTAACCACCAGATACCCCTTGTAGGTTGCTTTTGTCAGGCTCTCTGTAACTCTTTTCTCTCTAGCCTACCCAGTGATAGAATAATCCATAACAATTTATGTCCTACTTAGATAAACTAAAGTCACCTGTCACACTAATTACCCCACTGACCTCTGAAAATTCCTAATCTCTTCTAGGCAATTCCTTATTGGAAAATGAATACTAGCAGTTGCCAAAACTTACCAGTGCTCATCCATTTACATACAATGCAGTTGCTAGAGGCCCATGAGCCCCAGATGAGAATTTGAGCCTCAGCCCCACTCCTTGTTACTGAAACAATATCACTGCATTACATCATAATGTGGAACTAACCTATTTTTGGTGTAATTTTTATATCCTATTCTGCATTCCGGTACCAATATAATTTTAAATAAAATAAACAGAGATTATGATTGTAGACTGATTATTTATAGTTTGTATATCAGCTGATAGTGACATTTAAAAGCTGACAATAATTACCTTGATGTAAGTGACATATTTTTATAATTTTTACAAAAATTTAAACAAAGACTTCTACCAATGTCATCAGCAGATTTAACATATACATATACAGTACATATATACATATATATATATATACATATACAAAAATATATATACATGGCAGCTAAAGGCCAGACCAGGGTTATAATTTTTATACCCAATATATGTAACTTCTTTTAGTGAATAATGGACACTCACACTGAATTTTGGTAGTACAATTGGCCACAGCTTTATTCAAAACATAACCATATAAATGACCATTCAACAAATACTGTATGCCAACGGTTGCGGTGAAGCAACCGGCATGAATAAAAACCATCTATAAACCAGAGTCTCCGGCCATCCTTTGTAATGACCAAAGACATGGGCTACAGGTCAAACTTTGGATCGTCCCTAACTCCCCAATTAAACGGTCATGTCAATGCACTTATTTTATCTGCTAAAGCTGTGACAGTTAACGTCTTATCCAACTGCATACAAACTTATACATAACTGATAATAACTTGTGATTTTTATACATCAGTAATTTAATCCTTCAGCATCAGCGTTTCATTATCTTTTGGGTGGGAAGGGCAGGCAAATTCTCTGTCCTGGGCTGCAGCATGAAGATTGGCGGCAAACAATGGAGGGGTGCTTTATACTTGTAAGCGCCCCTAGGGGGTCTCTGTATATTGATAAGGGGATAGGCTCATATATATAAATATTTTCTTTTCATAGTTACACTTTTTTTCCCCCCTCACCTCCTGTCTGGCCCTGCAGCCATGGCCCCGCTTTTCCCATCCCTTTGCACCCTGCGGGCAGCAAATTCTGGGGACAGGAAAAGCAAGGCTGTCTTTCTTTATGTCCAGTCTGTCCTAAATTCATTCAGTATTGCTTTCTGACCTGATGAAGAGAGGTTAGAACTCTCGAAAACTTGTCTAAATTGACCGTTAGTCCAGTAAAAAAAGTATCACCAAGTATCGCAATACTCATCCTTTTTATGTACATATTGTAGGGATTTTACTCACTTACTGCTGCAATTCGCTCCCAATAAACGGGTATCCAGTCGATTGCTTTTCTTTTAAGTGCGTTTATTTACAAAATAAGTCCAACA
>JAKJJM010062320.1:0-10293 GCA_021901965.1 Pipa carvalhoi | reverse complement strand
GCTACGTCTTATATACGGGGTATGCCTTACATTAGCCGACCCATTGACACCCCCGATATGTCTTACTATCGGGGGTGTCCAACTATCGGGGAAACACGGTAGATCAGTTTTTACATCAAAATGAAGAATGCTACAGTATATTCCATGATGTGGACAAATCAGCAACAAATATTCAATGGCTGAACCACATTATCATAAATACGTTTTTGAGTATTGATTCATTTATATATATTTTCATGTAACAGAATTGGATGCTTCCTCTGTTCCTTAATGCACTAGAATCAGTGTCTTTCATTCAAAAATGAAAATATCAATATCAAGTCCCTGTCTCCTAGAAGGGATGCAGTCTTACCATACCCCGAATGAGCACTTCATATTGTTCTATCCTTTTATTTATTGCATAAAAATTCTTCTTTCTCTTTGTAAGAGGTTATCCATTAACTTAACTAAATTCCTCTTATGCTAATGGCACACTTGGCTTCAAGTGCTACAGTTAAGCTGCAGTTTTTCTGCCTTTGGCTGAGTAGCTGAAACAGCTTCCAAATTTACAAGGTATGTATCAGTTTCAGTTACATTGTTCAATGATTGAACTTTGTTGTCCATCAGTTTAACTGCATAACACTCAACAATGTCCCATTGTCATGTCAGTGACACTGGTTGTAGATCTTAATGAAAGTTGTAAATTCCATTAGCCACAAGCACTTGCACAAGTTTTAATAAATATAATTTTTCCCTACTATGAAAATTACTTCTTGGGCCTAAACCCATCAACTGGAGAAGTCAACTATAAGAACCTTCAGTGCCCTGGCATGCCAATACAATCCTTCATTGAGGGGCACCATGTGCAAGAATGAAAGTCATTTTGTCTGATAACCTCCCCATGGTATGCCCCCTCATATCCCACCAAGGTGGGTTTCCATGGTCCCAAACCACACAACTTTCCATTACAACTTTCCAAACACTTTTTAGCAATATCACATGAACAAGAAGAGGTTAGATTTTTTAAATAAAAATGTATAGTTATGAAATTTCACAGTTAGAAATAGGCTAAATGGTCTAAAACTGGTAAAGTTAAAGAATTGTTAAGATTTCCTCTATTCACATTTCTGATTTGTTTTACCTGAAATAAAATTGTATCAAAATAGATCCAACTTTTTATATATATTGTCAGCATATTAAGTATAATGTTGCTACATTTTGATTTAATGTCTATGCATTTTGTTACCATTTTGATGGGTTTTTCAGATTTACACCTCTCAATGTCCTTTTAAAAAATAATGGTTTAAGGCAGGTAAGGAATGGTAATAAGTTATTTGTAATCAAAAAGTTATTGAAAAATTATTACGGTACTGGCAAGTCAAAATGTTTTAGCAATAAAATAGATTTTTTTTTAAAAACGTTTATGGAAAAAGCAAAATTTGCTGCAAATGATGTGGAAATATGAAAAGTTGTGATAAGTATTTTTTTTAATTTAATTTAACATATTTTTGTTTTTTAAACCTCACATTAAGTGGTCATTTGGTTGGTAGTATATGTTAAGATAGAAATAAGGAAATTGTTTTAAGGATAAGATGAAAAAGGGATGCCATAGGTTCTGACCAGAAAGAAAAGTAATGAAAAATAGTCCCTGAAAACCCCAAGTAAGACATAAAAGATAACTAATTCAAAGCCATCTACTAGACACACAGTTCATACCCAGTGCTGCAACAAGAGCACCCCATGTAATATCATAGCCCAGTCTCCCACAGTCCTTACAATCAGTAGTAACTCTACTCAAGTGTATGACATAGTATGGAATGGCTACACTCTACACAGGACACTCAGCGCCCACAAACTGTGTACTTTATTATCCTCGCTCAGTACCCTCAAAAAGTATGTCAAACACGGAGAGGCCATCTGATTTACACTGTGCACTTCAGAAGCTTATTTATCATTAGCTCTTGGATAGTTTACACTGCATTACAATCACACTAAAAATGCAACAAGTATAAATTGGCAACAGAGTTGTCAGTGTAACCAAGTCCTGATTCTCTGCCGTGTTTTCATTTGAACGATCGTCTCCTTTAGCAGCCATCAAATGTTGCCATTCGAAGGTGACGTGTAATATATGGAGGCTGGCTAGTAAAGCTAAAAAAAAAAAAATTAACATCAAATATACACTCCAGAGTTGGTTTTGCTACTTGCTCAGATTTATGAAGATTATAAAAATCCATCATGTCCAAAAGAAGCAATGAAGTTATTGTGTACCTGCTGCCCACAATACATACTGTGCATACAAAAAAAAAAGTTCTGCATGATATCCTTAGTGCATTAAAATAAAGGCACACAAGAACCACATTTCCAGAATAGAAAGTACAGATGTTTCTTAGTGCATCCTTTGTGAGGTAGTGGTTGTGTGGCTTGTACTCCTTTTTCTCTTCTCTAACATTTGAATAATGATAAAAGGACCTATCAGGCTTCAGAAGTTTTCTTAATCTTCCTCCATTCTGTCTTATCCTGACACCCACCTCTTCTGTTTGATCTGGACAGTTATGGGACCCCCTCCTTTGAATAGAGGTGGCTAGTCTGTGGAGAGTGGAATGTGAACAATGTGATGACGCACTGTGGTGGAAAACCATTCCCCACATGACATCATTCATCCCCCTGATCTGAGGTCCATTAAACTCTTTAGTTTTTTCCTTACTCTGACCAAAGCAGAGTGCAAGGAGAAAGGAGGAGGTGACAAAACACACAGGAAGGGAAAGTCTGTTAAGATACATTAAAAAAGAGAGCCTAATGCGTAAAACAAACAGAATAGATTACCAAGTGCAGTTATAAAGAGTTTCCTAGCCATTGTTCAGTGGAGAAAACAAAATACCTGCAAGACAATGCTCCCACCCTTTGGAATGCCTGGAACTTTTCCCAGCATAAGCAGATCTGTATTCAAATGATGACAAGAGGAAGAAAAATGTTTTTCATCTTAGTGCAAGGTTCAATATGGAACTGTAGCTAGGTGGCTTGTCCTTGTCAACCGGTCATTAAGCTGCTCAAACATGAGGCTAAAATAGCACTGGAAATGAAAGGTTTTCCCAATGATGTCACACATCTACTTGACTAACTTTAAGGGAGATGAGAATGTATATAATTATGCTTTATTATCTGTTTTCTTTATAGAGCTGCCAAATTTTCACAGCTCTTTGAAAACACTTTTCTATTTCAACCACATTATATAACTAGACACTAAAGTTCACTAGGAGGTGAGAGCCACAAACATCAGAAGTACCATAACGGCTATGCTCTCCCCAGTCAATATGTTTCTGCAGCTTATTATATTAAGAATATTTAATAATTATATAAGCTCCAGCAAACTAGATTAAACGACTGTTTGGAAACTGTATGAATGTTTGTTTCTAGAAAAGTAATCCTGAAGAGGTCAACCTTAAGAAGAGCAAAAATCCACACTAAGGGAAACCATGACACTGTTTTGATGAAGTCTGTCAACTTTAAACAGCCCATGTCATATATTTTTGTTTGCAGTGGATTTCTTGTTTTGGTTGTTTGAGACTGTGAACAGCTGGTTGGTTGTGTGTTTCACATTTCTAGAGTAAGACGAAGGTTGCTTTCACCTAATTTCGTGAAAATCAATTGCATTATTTGTCCTTATATTAGAATTGACTTACACTCAACTCCACTCTTTGGAGTGCACAGGAAATGTGGGTAAACAACAAAAATGATTAACTAGCACTTCCACTTTTTATAGAATCTTAAATGTTGCATTTCTAACGTTTTGACACGCGCCTGGGGTCTCTTTCATAGAAGAGAAAGAAAAGGATGTACCTGAGAAAGAGCCTAGGTGGTGGAAGGGGCAGAGATGCAACAAGTATTAAAAATACAATATGCTAGCACATATCCCTTTAAGAAGTTTGAAAACAGTCCATGAACTATGGAATTAAATCTCATTTGCTTAAATGTTTTAAAGGGATGTGTCCTTAGATGTTATTATGTTTTTAGTCATTCCTGGAGCACGCCAAACAGAAAAATGTCTCTTACTGTAGACCCTGTGGTATTTAGAATGCCAGGCTCTTGAGGTTTGTTCTAAGTCATCAACACAGCTGACAGAGAAACGAAGGACCTGTAAGTCCAGACTACCTTATTTTGGATAAACAAACACCCCTATTTCCAGGTAAGCTCCATCCTTTTTTCATATTAAAAATAAGCATTCTCTTGCTAAATTAAGTTGGAAGATATGCCTTGAATATCTTGTAATAAGTTTTTTTCCCCTTGTGATTACTGTAAAACCTTATAAGCATGGCAGAGTATTTCTTTGTTAATACTCATTGTGTGTCTGTATATTTAGACTTGAAAGTGCACTATCTATATTTTAGCTCATGTCAAAGTGCCTAGGAAGATCTCTGACATGCAAAAGGTTAAAATAAAAACTCTTTAAAAGTGACCACTAATCAGACAGTATAATTTGTTGTAGGCACTGAATGAATGACATGACCAGATTGTTAGACTATGATGGGTCTGCCCCTTTATGTGTCATATTACCACTGACTTCTCACTCTCTCCTACCATAATTTGTGCTTTGCCTCCGCATCTCTTAATTCCCTAACAATTACACGGATCACTGGCAAAATGTACTCAGAACTCCAGTTATATATAGTAGGGAAGCCTTCACTGAGTGAATGGCATTGAAAATCTGCAGAAAATAACAGCTTTTCAATATATTCCTATCAGAAACCGGTGTCCAGAAAGTAGAGATACAGTCATTTATTGCCATGTTAGTAGGCTATGTCATCTAGATCAAAAATATAGGTCCGAAACATGTAATGCCCGCACCACATTATTTCATAAATGAAAAAAATGAGATGCTATATTCCTGTTTTTATTAAGATAAATGTATGTTTTATAGGTAGACTAGAAACAGAGTGCATTTATAATTCATCTCACTGAATAGCTCATATGTATATGTAAATATGCAGCCTACAGCTCCCAGTAGTCTCTGTGGACCTCCACTGAAGGGTTTTTATATCTGTGAGAGTGTTTACACACAGCATTTATAACCTAGATGCACACTGTCCAAATAGGGTTACTAAGTGGACCCTGTGGTATTTACAATGCCAGGCTCTTGAGGTTTTTCTAAGTCATCAACAAAGCTGACAGAGAAACAAAGTATCTGTAAGTCCAGACTACCTTATTTTGGATAAACAAATATATATCCCCACCCCTATTTTCAGGTAAGCTCCATCCTTTTTTCATATTAAAAATAAGCATTTTCTATTTTTCTTGCTAAATTAAGCTGGAAGATATTCCTTGATTATGTAAACAGGCAGCCTACAGCTCCCAGCAGTCTTTGTAGACCTCTATTTAAGGATTACAGTGGTAATAACAAAACTTACATTTAACACCAAAAATTGGACACCAGGAATTTCAAAACAGGAACTTGTTGTTTATTGAACACTTACAATCAGTGCAATACTCACAAACAGAGTGATCCAAACACTAGTTATATCTATGAGTCAGAGTATAAATGTATCACCCAATAATCGAGAGCTACAAAACAGACAGACGTTTAGGGTTATTTTCAGCACTTGTAATGGCAAAGATGTAATGCTGGTTCCAATAATCCCAGTATTCCACTTCATTTCTCTAACTGTTGTTAACACTTTGTATTGTTTTTTTTTTTTCAGGGGGTCAAGGAGAGCCTTTGTGGTCCATGGGGATCACTCAGTGAACCTACAAAAAGCTACGGATATGTGGCTGGTAGTCACGTGACTGATCTGAGTTTACAGTGCAAAAGTCCATCACAGGAGCCCCAGAATAAAGGCTTGTGTTAAAGAAAGGAGTCTAAAGAGAGATGACTAGGTGGGTTTGTGTTACTTTCAGTACTGCTTGACATTATATCCCTCATGAATTAAGTCTAATTGCTTACCATCCAGTAAGGATTAAACACATCCTGGATTTAAGGTTGGGCTGGTTCTCCTAAGTGAAAAATCACCTAGGTTTGGACATCATGTAATTTATAAACAGAGAATACATTCAGTGTGATAAAATAACTATCCATTTAGAATGGTTGCAAACCCTAAAACCTGATCTTTGATAGGAGAGTTATATAACTTTCTAGGTTGCATAATGTATGTGTAGGGTTAGTAGAAAAGAATGCCACACCCTTTCCTTTATAGCATCAGAGGGCATCAGAGGGGAAGTACTACTCAGGCCAGGGGATCATGTCACAATGCCAGCCAGCAGCTGGGGAAATATACAAAACAGAAGCACATAGGCTGAGAGTGGGAAGTGTTGTCACATGGATCAGTCTGTAGGAACTACAAAGAGTTTGTCTTTTTCAATGGTTTGTTTATTAAGTTATTTTTTATGAGGTGCATTAAATATACACAATGTAAGAGGGCAGTGCAGGTGCTAAGGCAATACAAGTCTGAGGTTCAGTCCTAAGACCACTGAAGCCTGTGAGTAAAGCTATAAGACAGCACTTGAAAACTCTGTAGATCTTTTTTGATGATAATTGGGGATGTGTTTGCAGTTACTGTTCTTTGTGATTATTAATAAAACTGTTGCTTAAAAATTGCCCTCCAGCCATATCAGATTCAATATTTTGCTGAAAGGACATGCCTAAGGACAGGAAACTAGTCCGGGATGGAGCGCACAATGTAATAGACTCTACAATGAAGTAACTCCAGAGTGGATTGTGGGTTCTGCAGGTATGGGAGGCATTGATACACGTCAAAGGTTTTTTTTTAACATTTAATGCACCCTTCTTAATGACTTACTCTAGTATTTTAATGCAGTAATGGAACAGTCTGACAGATTTTAAAAGATAAGTAAATATTGTATTTGTTCTTTCATGCCAGGACAGGGTTAAGACCAAATAGAGCCCTGAGCAGAATCATCATTTGGGACCCCTGTACCGTGCTGGCACCAGATCGGGGGTTAGGCTGAGGCAGGTGGTAATACCACTGAGATCATCTAAGCCTCCTCTTTCCTTTATTGTCCAATTAAAGGCAGGTACATAGCACATTGCAGTTGCCTCAACAGTAGCTTGGTCAGAAAAGGCCTTGCTTACAAAGCAGCAGAGCAGATAATGCCTGTCTGTCAATACTCCCCATAACTTGTTTGCTTGCAATCAGGAAGTTGAAATCTTTGTGGGTGAATAACATTGTGCAAGGCGGGACGGCTGCACATTCAAGCACTGGAGAAACTATTACCTGTCTGCAACTTCTTGTGAATCATGATCGCTTGTTTGCAGTTGGTACATTATGAGTGGGTTCCGGCTGAATTACATCGTGTATATAGTGGGCCTTGCCCATTCAGCACCAGAGCAGGAGTTGCGTGTTTGCCAATAATTACATTCATTTGTTTGCGATCACTGTGTTACAAATGGGTTTGTCAACACAAACCAGTTGCAGCCACAGACAGGTTGACATAATAGGCGAAATTTATTAAGAGCGCAAAGACTCGATTGAGTCTTTGCGGTCTTAATCGGGCGAGAATTCGCGGCCGAGAATTCTCTCAACAATACTTGGCGGGGATCTTGATCCGCAATCGAGATCTTTCGCCCAAAAGTAGCCATAGGACTTATGGTTACTTTTGACCGAAAGATCTCGATTGTGGATCGAGATCCCTGCCAAGTACTGTCGCGAGAATTCTCGGCCGCGAATTCTCGTCCGATTAAGAGCGCAAAGACTCAATCGAGTCTTTGCGCTCTTAATAAATTTCGCCCAATGTTGGAATTAAAAATCTGACTTCCTGGACCCTCAGTAACAAGGCAGGGTCTGGGCACAAGGCTAGGGTGCCTTGTGGATAATCCACCTCAGTTCCATGTGAGGAAAAATATTACTGATAATACTGGAAACTAAACAACCTTAAAAGGCCTTTCTTCTTAAAGGAACAGTTCAGCCTCCAACAGTATTTAACATGTAATTGTCACTAGCAAATAAAACATTTTTGCAATATATATTATATTTTATTTTCATTGTTTTTTGCATTTATAGCCACTTTCTTACAGAAGCCTTTCGTCTCTCACCTACTCTGTCTTATGTCACTAACTTGATCCACAGGTTTTAGAATTCTGAAAGAAACAATAATAAAGAAACAAGTGGACAGCGACACTGTTAAGCTGCACATCCACAGGATTCTGACTGGTTAATCAGCAGCAGTACTGTGTGGTTGCACAGCTGCAGGATTCTGACTGGTTAATCAGCAGCAGTACTGTGTGGTTGCACAACTGCAGGATTCTGACTGATTAATCAGCAGCACTGTGTGGTTGCACAACCGCAGGATTCTGACTGGTTAATCAGCAGCAGCACTGTGTGGTTGCACCCCCGCAGGATTTTGACTGGTTAATCAGCAGCAGCACTGTGTGGTTGCACAACTGCAGGATCATGACTGGTTAATCAGCAACAGCACTGTGTGGTTGCACAACTGCAGCATTCTGACTGGTTAATCAGCAGCAGCACTGTGAGGATGCACAACTGCAGGATGCTGACTGGTTAATCAGCAGCAGCACTGTGAGGTTGCAAACCCGCAGGATTCTGACTGGTTAATCAGCAGCACTGTGAGGATGCACACCCGCAGGATTCTGACTGGATAATCAGCAGCAGCACTGTGAGGATGCACACTTAAAAGATTCCCTGACCTAAGATTCCAAATTAACTGCTGAAGAGGAAGTAGGTGACAGAGAGAATTGGTTTAAAAGAAAGTGCTGATAAACTGAAAAGAGATGGAAATAATTAAATAAATAATGTATTGCTAAAGCATTAATTTAACAGTGACAAATAGACATGCAAATGACTGTTGAAGTCTAGATTGTTCCTTTGAATCAATTGTTCATAAAGTCTTAAAAATAACTGAATATTAATTTTCAAAAATAAACCTTTTATTTGCATGGGGTGATTAGAGATAAAGCCAGGTAGGTCTGACCTGGAAAGAGAAAGTGACAAAGGGGCGAAATTTAATAAGATCGGAAAGACTGCTAACTAGGTTTCCGAAAATCTTGCGGGACATGATCTCGCAAGATCATCCCGCGAAAATTTTGATTGCCCTATTTCGCAATCGGGTCTTTCGACCAAAAGGTTAGTAGCCATAGAACTTATGGCTACCTTTCGGTCGAAAGACCCGATTGCGCAAAAGGGAAAGCGGGATCATCTCCCGTGAGAATCTCGCAAGCTTAAGCCCAAAAAGACTCGAATCGAGTCTTTTCGGGCTTAATAAATTTCACCCAAAGTATGTGTATATGGCCAATAGTCTAGTAGAGTCTGTAATTTCTATTGGAAAGGATGCGCCGCTCTGAGTACAATATCCATTTTAGTCTAGACATCAGAGGGAAAGAGTAGAATGCGTGTCCTGAGGCTTGTGGTCTGGAGGTAATTTTTTCCCTCTTGAGATATTATGGAACACAGAGCAATTAAGAAATCTGACTTTGACATCTCTGTTATAAAAAAAAAAGCAGCGGCAAAATATCTTAAATCTACAGGTGTGGCCATTGACTCAGCAGTGCATACAGTGGGAGTAGCACAGACGACTAAACAGGGCAGAGGAAAGGCATTTCTCAGTGGAGGAGTTATCCACACAAGACTGGGAATATAAAGGTCTCTGGAAACTATGTAGCAGCCAATGAACATTCCAGACTGTTAGTAGGGCAAGTCATTTTGGTGATTTCATTGTTTGAATTTTTTACACAAGTTCATTCTAAACCTATTTATATGTATATATTTTATTTTTTCCTTAGTTACTTATGCTTATTATATGTATTTATTGACCAATGATTCAACACATTGTTTTTAGCACTTATTACCCCTCTGTCTGTGTATGTAAGTAAGTCTTTCTCCCATCTAGATTGTAAGCTCTATGAGGCAGGGACCTCCAACCTCTTGTGTCAACCACAACCCGGCACTTAAAGTGAAATTTCCTTGTGATATTATACTTGTATTGTGTAATGCACTTTCCCATGTCTGTATTGTATTTGTGTTGTTAAACTGTGCAGCGCTGCGTAAATTTGCGCTTTATAAATAAAATTATACATACATACACACACACATATATATATACACATATATATATATATATATATATATATATATATATGTGTGTGTTTGTGCGTTTATAAATATACATACATTTGTTTGTTTTAAAAAAATAAAAATGTTCTTATTAGTCATAGTCATTTACTTTTTTCAAACAAATGCACATATAAGGCGAAATTTATTAAAATCGAAAATGCCATTTTCGATTGAAATAATTCAAAAATGGCACTTTCGATTTACTAATTTCGAGTTTCATTCGAAATTTCGACCTCGA
>JAKJJM010062312.1:0-11455 GCA_021901965.1 Pipa carvalhoi | reverse complement strand
TCCTGGTGCAGGAGTTTTGCAGTGCAGTGTATTAAATCATCCAGCTTCAGATGGAAAAACTACTGGGGAGAAATGCTTTTTACTATCGTATAGTACTGCATATGCAAAGATGTAATCTGACTATAGTTCCCATTTAAGTTACAGTGATATCTAAACTGATTTCAGCAACTGTTAAACTCCAGCTCCTAAAATGCTATGGCACTTAAAGACAGACAAAAAATGATGAGAGCTCTAGTTCAGCAGTAGCTGCAGGGGTATACGTCTGACATGCAGCCACTATAAGACTAACTTGAATTTGAATTTTTATGCACTAGGCATCAACATGTCATTGGAAAGGAAACAGCTGTGACGAGTTTTATTACTTGATTTTTATAGTTGTCTTGTAACTTAAATAGAAAAGTGTTTGAATTTTTGCTTAATAAAGCTATTGACAGACATCTTAGTGGTACCCAGTGTAGGTGATAATAAAAAATTCAAAGTAGCACACTGCAATCAGTTAGAATTTAGTGCTCAGCTGATAATATACCCCTTTAATGGTGTATAGGAAGTAAGTGCTTGTGCTGATATGAAGAAGGATTTTGTCATTCTGCCTTGTTATGTACTGTGTTTATAAACCTGGATGTGATGGAAAAACACTCAAAGCTAACAGCAGTGACAATAGTATGATTTGTAGAATAATGTAGTATAATTATAGTTTAAAATATACAGTACAATAGTATAGTATATACCCTATACCATACAATATATTATATAGTACATGTGAATAGTTTAGCCTACAGTATAGCATATAGTACAGTATAATATACAGTAACAACTATAACCTTAGAAGGGAAACTTAATCTTATGGATTCTCTTCATATTTACTATGCCCAAAGATGGCTGCCATGGGCTACAAAGTACCTAAACTTTCATGTTAAGCAACTGAAAGTGGATTCTCTGTTCCACAGTAATGTTGACAC
Source organism: Pipa carvalhoi (assembly GCA_021901965.1). Taxonomy (NCBI): domain Eukaryota; kingdom Metazoa; phylum Chordata; class Amphibia; order Anura; family Pipidae; genus Pipa; species Pipa carvalhoi. The sequence continues at coordinate 10,496 of JAKJJM010062312.1, read as the reverse complement.
AAGTTCATGCTGAATATAAGGAGCCCCTTAAACCCTGCAACAGGGTATGGACTTTGTGACAAGGGAACTCACAGACAATGAAGTTGCTAACCACAATAGGCACTATCTCTTTAAGGACCCTCAGATACTCAGCGGAGACTGCAACTCATGCAGACAAGATTTAATTTCCAAATCCCCCTCTGCGCTGATACTCAGCAGAAGCGCTCCTGACATGTATAAGCAACAGTACACTGCAGGGAGAATGCGTGTGCTGGCTCAAGACACCATGGCAAAAAAATGATTTAAAATGTATGTACACTTACTATGTAAAATGTTATGTGCTGTAGTATGGAACCTTAGATGGTTCAGATCATCTCCATCCCTCCTCAAGATGCAGCACATCTTGCAGGTCATTTAGTGATCTCAAAGTCTCAACAAGGAGGAACTTATGGCAGAACTACCTTGTAGGATCAGGTTTCACAGCATGGATCCAATAGTGAGTCGCATGTGCTCATTCTAATCATGTTAGCTATGTTCTCTCAATGAATTAGGAGGAGTTTAAGTGGAAAGATAATGAGTTATCTTTAAGTTAATCTAAAAAATGTTGTTGTCAAAGGCATTGCTGGATTCATATTGTATCTTTTGTATAAACTTTTCTTCCAGTGTGCAGAGGCAAAGCTAGAGAATACCACAGGTTGTAAATGGCTTGTCTGGGGAGACTGTTCCCATACTGAATGTGAATATTTTACTGTAGGGCAGTACCTTGAGTCCTCCAGGAACCACTTCTGTTTTGTGGCTGTTTAATGCTTCCACTGAGGATTGTGGGTATTGCAGTCTCAAAAGATAAGTCCATTTTGTAAACATACTCTAACAGAGCTGGTTTGGGGGTGGGGCGGGGGGAGGATTGTGAAAACTTGGCCCTTACAACAAACAGACCCATTTTGTTCACTCTCTCTGCTTGGCACCAGCCGAACAAACATTGCAGCATATGGGGATCTACTCTGCCTAAAACAGGCCGTTAATATTTTGCTGGTATAATATATAATATCAATTTACCTTATGTTTGTTTATTTCTTTGTTTCCATGGCTTGTAATTTACATAGCAGCCCCTAGATCTGCACTGCTATTCATAAACTCCTTTGTCCTTGAACAACAATTTCTTTGCATTCTGATGTGAAATTCCCATTATCCTTTCCTACTTATTATCCCAGACCTCTGCATTGAATTAGGTCATTTTGACCTTTTGAGCTGCCTTATCATCTGCTGCACATTTGCCATACCTGTAGACAATGAAACAGTTTGTAGCACTCCTATTACAGGAAAATATATTTTTTTCTTTATGTGGCTGGGAGAATTTAAGTTAATATTATAAAGACACCCCAAGCCCTTGATGTAAATCTATTGTACAAAACCTTTCCATTAGATGATGAATAGTGTCTATATTTAACCTATTTAATAAACTCAAAGTAAGCGCTTTTCTCTAAATGAACATATGAGTTTAGCAATTCTTATATGACATTAGTGGTGACTGAATATGACAATTTACTAGCTCCCTCATACTTGTTTAAAAGTGTTAGATTTTAGAATCATTATTTTTGACAGTATGGTATGTTTCAAAATCAAAGTCAGATATTTCTCTAAATGCATTTAAGCTTCTGGAATATAATAAAAACAGTACTTGATGTGTATGAATAAAGCAGGAATTTTATTCTCTCCCTCCTTCCTTCTTTTAAATATAGTGTTCTCTTTGCTACCTCTCCCTCAGCTAGGACTTTTTGTGCCTGTAGCATCATCATCCCTTGTGTTACAAGACAAATACAAAATTCTTTTTGATGCTGCATAAAGAGAAATATGAAAAAGAAATCTTCTAAAAATCAGAGGATTGTACGAACATAAGGCTAGAAGAGGCTTTACATATGAGATGCTCTTTTGTAAACTTTCCACTAAATACATGGCATCTTGCTTTCCTTTTACCAGTTTTATTCTCAAAATCCATATTGATCCATCTGTCCTCTAAATAGGAAGCTAAATATTTCAGAAGTAGGGATAATTCCAATCTTATACTGTGTGACAGTTTAGTAAATTAAATTACGAAGGATGTGTGGTGCCAAAACCATCAGTCCCGAACCATCACAATACCCATGTTAGCACTGCAATTCTGCAAAATGTGTAACTAAAAGGGATCCATTTATATTTAACAAAGAAACCCTAGCACCTCAAGTATACTCAGTAAAATGCATATCATAGAAAGCAAAACCTCTAAAACATAGACTATTAATAATTGAATATTACTGAGTCAAAGAATATAGGATAGAGCACCATAATGCATTTCAGCACTGAAGTGATTAATAAATAAGCAGTGCTTATCACCCCACCGCACTAGTTAAACCTGTGGATACCATTAAATCCTTTTCTTGTGTCCGTTTCCCTGTGTGTGGTACTCTATTTCTACTTTATGTGCCAATAAATGTTCATGGGTTTTGGGTGACCCTACTCAATGTTCCTGCTGGCTACAGACAAAACTTTTTTTTGGTTTACCTGCTTCATGTGCCAAAACATTTTCCAGACAAGACCAATAGAGGGCAGACCAGTGCATACAGCCCATGGTTTAATCAGGGATAGTGAGTAACTGAATGAGCTAAACCTATGCTATACTTATTAGCCAGCCAGCTTAGTCCCCCATGGACTGCAAGCAAATTGCTGAAACAAAACCAGAATTCTCGCTGCTTCCTAAGTGTAGCAGCCAGAGATTATACAGCAAGAGCAGCAGGTCCCAGGTGTATTACAGGTCTGATGTCATAATGGATTGACACATGGGGTAATAAAGACTGGACTATGGCTAGGTATAGTAAGGACAAACAAGCCCAGTGTATAACAATAATCTCTAAACACGCACACGGCGAATTAGGCATATACTGTATTTGCAGATCCAGTTACTGGGACAGTCTGAATGTTTGTTTCACTCATTAGGGCCTGTGTTAAGTCATCTGCCAAAGTTCACATACTATTTTTTGAGCCCTAACTTTATATTTTTTAAAGTTCTGATCTTGAAGATGAACATTTATCTTTGCAGAGAAGGCTTAAATTGCAGTATCTAGGGAGAAAAGTTACTAAGAACTACTTCTCAATGTATAAAATGAATTACTCCCAAGTCTCGGGCAAGTTTAAAAAGCTCATAAGGACCTTGAGAGGACCCTAGGAAATATGTGTGGAGCTGAAATTGACAAACCTACAGGCTGAACACTGTGTATTTCAAATGATTTCTCAGAAGACCTAAGGTAATTATCCTTCAAAGTGCTTTCTAAGCTGTAGGTATAAATGTGACTGAAATGATTGCAGAGAAACTTAACTTTTTTTTGTGATCATCTATAAATTATTTCAGTTTATCTTCAGCCATCTCAATCACTCATTTATCTATAGCCTGGAAATGTATCCAAAGTATTCCTTTTATTTAAGGTTTAAGATAATAAACAGTAGAACTAAACTCACTTCCTTGATTTTCCACCATTTTTTCTGTTTTATTAAAATGTTATTGATGAAGCTGTATGGTAGTTTAACTTTAAACATGTTTGATTTAATTTATCTTTCTTAGAGACTTCTCCACCTCTGATTTGCTTATATTTATCTAAAGTTTACTTGAGTGTGACTGTGAAGCTCTTGCGCAACCTTGCAGTTGTCTCTTTCAAGCTTAATTTGCTTAGTGTCATTTTTCAAAATCTGAAATCCTATTACAAAGTTCTCCTTAGGCCTGTGCCACACTGACTTCTTTGTAGCTAAGCTAATTTTAATTAGCCTCATAATTGTCTATTGCATGGGTTTGCAAACTGTGAGGCAGACCTCACTTGTGATGTACAATGGAAAGTAAGGGGAGGCCCAAAAGGGTACCTTATCTAGCTGTAAAGATTTGGTTTGAATAATAAACCTGCCAAATAGTATTTAATTCTCTGATGTAAATGGTGTTCTTCAGTATGCACTTTTCTGTAATTTTCTGTTGACCCATACATTGCACAGGCCTTTTATGATAACTATGTATTCATTATTTTTGGGATTAATGTAAGGTAGGCTAAAACAATTTTTTTCAGGATGCTTAATCACCACTTTTCAAAGCTAAATAGATGTAATTCTTTTATGTTCTGCTCATAACTAAGGTCCTGCATTCATCTGATTACTTCACTTGCTCTTCTATGAGTTCTTCCCTGATTGTTTTTGTGAAATTATGTCTGCACACTGCAGAAATTGCACTTTGAAACAGTATATTTTATGAACACTATATATTTTCTGTCACACAAAAATATATGTACCCATCTTTAGGTTTGAACTTACAAGTATTTTTTCTAAACATTCCATTATGAGATTTATCCAGTCATATTTCTATAATGTCTGTATTATATTACTCATTTGCCTGTGGACAACTCAATCTCGTGTGATAGATTTCTGACATTTGAATTTACACATTAGTGTAACATCTCTATGCTATTCTTTCTCACCTTTCTCATACATTATCCTTTATTTGACCTTGTCTACTCTTCTTTATCCCTCTGTGTTAAATATACCTTATTCTTGCCTTCCAGTCGTTAAACACATTGAGATCTTTAGTGAACTGACTCAACACAAAGATTTGCTTTACAATCTCCCATAGAAGTCTAACAAAACATTTTTACTTTCCTTATTGCAGAAATAAACAATGAACCTTCCTATGATCATAATTCTCATATTTGGATCAGACCAAGACATCATTAAACTCAAAGGAATGCTTCCAGAAAAAGATACAAAATAGCAGCTTTAACCAATCTTTCCCAAAACTATGATTTGCTGTAAGAAACTGAAGCCTGCACAAACAATGTATGTCAAGATCCATACCATGTTTTGCATATAATAAACTGTCTCAGTTCATAGATTTTAAGTCATGGAGTTTTCGATTTTGTCTATAATAGATCATCAATTTATATTTGTATTTTGAATTCAGTATTCAAATCCCTGAATAGTATTTTTTCCCTTTTGCAAATAAAAAGTTTGCTCTTCTAAATACAATGATGTAATACAGGCAAAGGTATTTCTACTCACTTATTCCTTGTCTTTGAGGATGGTCCAATATGTATGAAAGTTAATATTTTTATTTATCTACCCTATCACATATACAGTGATTTGATGGAAACATTGCAATAAGTGACATAATTCTAGGTGATTCCCAGGACTTGGTTTTAGGGCCAGATTCTCCATCGTCCGTAGCCCTGCGGAAATGCCTTTGCGAAGGCATTTCCGCGAAGTGCATGAGGCGCCGCTGAAATAGTCGTGGACGCGCTTCATGCACTTCAAGAACAGGCGAACAGAGTGGCCGTTACAACAGAATGTTGTTAATAAATGTATCGTTAAAGACTTCTAGGCATGTCTCACCACCACCAAGTTTTTAACCTGTCAGTGTTTTATAAATGCAAATGTAAATAAATCATGATTTATAACACCTAGGGAGAAATGTATCAAATGGCATTAATGTTAAAAATGGACGCAAAATACTTTGTGTCCATTTAATAGCAATTTGCGTCCATCTTGCACCAGCTGTTCCTGTTTTTTTATTTTTGCGAAAATCAGTGTTTAAGACCAGGCGCAACTGATGTATGAAGGTTAGAATGATTTAAAGACCTATTATAAGAAGTAAAATTAACGCCTGCCTGAACCCTGGCGTTAGAGAAGCAGGTACGTATTTGTATAAAAATTGTTAGCAATTCCTATTTTGCATCCTTTTTTTACACTAATGACTGGTTTGTGTAAAAAAGTTAGCAATTTTCATTTGTGTCCAAATATATTAGCAAAATGTTAATATTAGAAAAATAGGAGAGATGGCTACCTTTCCATCTAAACATCCAATTCCGGAATTTGAAAACCAAAATCTCTGCGGGATCATCTCGCAAGATCATCTCACGCAGAAATCTCGTGAGATTAAGCCCAAAAAGACTCGAATCCGAGTTTTCGAGTCTTTTCAGGCTTATTAAATATCGCTTTTAATGTAAAAGTTTTTGCTAAAAATGGAATTGTCTGTAATATATAATAGGATCCTAGATATCTTTGTTATAATGATTTACTTGAGTGAAGAAGAAAGCTTTTTGATTCAGAAATCTAAGGGGCATACTTAGGAAAGAGTGAATTTGCATGGCAAATGATTTAGCAACACTTAGCAACAATATCAAGCGCAGAGAAGTCAATTGTGCATATTTACTATTTATCCTATTGTCACTGTGATGGAGAAAATTGTCGTAAACTGCTGTGCACTACTTCTGAGCACAGAATAACAGCATTGGTATATTGTAACAAATTTGTCATGAATAGACACACTGTAACAAGGTGATATCATCTTCTCATTAATCAGTTTAAAGGAGACAATGCCAAGACAACTACCTCTTTCTAAATTGATGACAACAATAGACATGAATTATGATAAGAAAGGGCACCATTTTGTCATGTTTTGGTCACTGGTATTGTTATTTCAAAATAGTTGGCTAAATTGCAACAATTGTTTTGACATTTCAGTGGCAGGCAATTCCTCATGTGGTCACTTGTTCATTTTGATTGAAATGTCAGCAGAATACTAACCGGAACCTGCCATAAGCTCCCAGTTTGTCACAATAGTTTGGCTAAATCAATTCCAAGTATTTAACCCAAGTATGCCTTGGCAATTTGTAACTTCGACACATGATGAATACTGGAATTGCTGTTGCATCCTCAGCAAATAGATACAAAATGGTGTATAAATCCATGGTACGCATAATGTCACAAAACTGTGGATGAATTCATCACACCACAAAGAATAAAGATCTTTGCTGAATTTGTGCATTGGTGAATTGTCACACAGTTCTATTTGCACTTTTATAAATAAGCATCTAAGTCTATAATAATTTTATTTAATGTGGAAAAAAATGATTGCTTCCCCACATCCTGGGACCCTTAGCATTATCAATGTCCAGATATGTTAATTAGTATTTGGACCATTTATAAGATAGTTTGACTAGATATGGCCAGGGAACCCATTTCATAATGATGCATCTAAAGCTTGGGATTTTATCAAACGTATCTTATAGTTACTTAGCATTTCATAACGTTTTAGCTCTTTTATCAAGTTCCAAACAGGTACCAGTTTGAATTCACATCCATTTGGCAAACTCTGCAATATATATGTCAAATCCGAATCCAAATTGAATATTTAGGACAATTGTGGCACTGGGAATTACAATTACAGTTGTGGACTTATCACTTTACTTGCATGCAAACACATAATTCATAGAGTCTGTGTCTGCCAAAGTAGCAAGTTTGACAAGGCATGCTGTGTCAAATTCGCCCGTTTGACTTTGCAAGATCAGAGTGGCGAATCAGAAGTGGCAGAGTGGGGGTGGGGGATGGGCTGATGGCAGTGTGGAGTAATGTGACTGATTTTTCAAAAGTGACAAATGACTGTAAACAAGTGACAAAATGAACCAGGGATTGGGTGACATAAAAAGGGAGGTAATATTCACAATATACAACACTTTGTTGTGCATTGTGAGGCTGACTTCACTGTGCATCACTACACATGAATACATATCACTACACACCCGCTACTGTTTGGCTGACTACACCAAACTATGTAAGAAACAACTTTTGATGCCATTCACTTCTCTGGTAAGGGAATCAATTGCTTGGTGAATAAGAAGTAGTACATTCATGAGTACTTGTGCAATGTGACCCAAAGTGACATGAATTCAATTTAATGTTTGATATCAGAAGGGGGAAGGTGTCTGGGTTACAATTCAATTGTTGCTTTCAGTGAAATCAAACTCTATGGGGGTTATTCTCTAAAGTCCTAATTGTTGTGTAAAGGTGTGAATTCGTCAGCTAAAGACAGTCACAATAGACTGCTACTGTCGCAGTCACAACTTTAGAATGAGAATATTGTCACAGTCGTGACTTTACAAAGGAAATGTTGTCAAAGCTGAGACTTTAAAAAATTGTCACGGTCGAAACTTTATTATGGAAGAATTGTCGCAGTCGTGGATTTACTATGGGAATCCGCTGTTTGCGAATTCGACAGTCGAATTCCCACTTTAGAGAATAACCCCCTATGTGTTTAGAAGTGTGAAATTTGCTCTGTTATTTCCATAAGGTAATTGTAAAAGGGAATTATTAATCAGTCCTAAATAGCTAATGTTACAAGTAAATATGCACGACCTCTACAGTGAGATTGATGTGCATGTTAAATTACTTCCATTCTTCTGTGTATAGCTCTAGGGTGGTTACAAATAAATCTACTGTCATCTGTACTGTACATTATCAATGAAAGTGCCTTTTAAAAGCAGCTACACAAGGATATGAAAAATGTGTCACAGCTGTTGACTTTTTTTTTTGTAACTCTTCACAACAAACAGGAATGACAATGATGTACTAATTGGATACATTTACAACAGGCGTGCATATGGCAGCCTTTTTATGAAGATTTATTGGGCTTTTTGTCCCTAATAAATGTTTTTGTAGATAGCCTCCTGTGCACCTGCTTTGCATTCCCTTTTTCTTGTGAACATGCAAATTGTTTGTCAGGGCAACAGGCCAGCTCAGAGAGAAAAGCTTTGAGGAATAAGTACAAGAACAAAGGTTGCAACCCATTGGGAAAGGAGGTATGAATCATAGCACAACTTCTTTTTAAACTCATAGAAACAGACTGCTAGAAAGTACATGCTGTGACTGGCAATGAAAGAATCCAATTACACATATTATATTGTTATGTGCATGTTAAATGGAAAGGTAAAATAATTTCTATTCAGCACCCTTGTGTTCAGGACTTTGGGTATCTCGAACTGCTAGTAATCATGGGTAACATGGAATTTTTCTCTATCAAACCCCATCCTTTCAACCCAAAAATTCTAAATTTAAAACGGTTAGTTGGGTTTACTAGATAGGTTTCAAATAAAGTGGAGAGGTTTTTGCAGGACATACCAAATGGGTAGGCATATATTGTGGAATCCACACCAAACTGATCTGTTCTATATTATGTAAAACAAGAAGGTTGTTTAACAGGCAACAACACAGTATGAGCAGCTCAGACTGATGAAGTATAAAGTAACTTTGAGGATATTGTATGATTTATATGAATTGCCTATTCTTGGAATGTGTTGCTTAGTACCTTTGTGGATTAAAATATTCCTAAATGCCTTGCTGTATAGATGTAACAGTCTGTTAGGTATAAGGACTTTCAGGAGCAAGCTCAAAGCACTGGGGTTTGGGTTTCTGGAGAGATCGGTCCACCCTGGTATTCATCAATGATCTTTTTGGGCCCTGGGCTTACTGTTGCAGGAAAAAAACAGGATCCAGGAACCACAGGTGATGACCTAGGTAGTGGAGCAGGAAACCAAAGCAGAATCAGTACTCAAGCTCAAAATCAGGCAGAAGGTTGAGGGAAGCAGTTAGGTCAGGACACGAAGCTGGGTTCTGTAGACTGGAATCAACAGAAACAAAGCTAAGGCTAGACCTCACAAACAGGAACCAGACTGGGCAAAAACGGGAAGCAGTGACCTCATAGTTATACGGCTAGTAATTGGTGAATAGGATAAACCTGTGCAAACTAGTTGCAGGTGTACAGCCACAGGTTCAGTACCAACCCAAGGGATAACACACATCTCAGAAAGCTGCTTAACACTTCAGGTCTCAAATAGCCTAGTTGTAGGGATTGCAGCAGGCTCCCAGGATCAGTCCTGGACAGGAGGCAAAATAGTGACTTTTCAGATGGTCATGACAATGTTTTTTGTTCCTGTATATCATTTTGGAGTATATAAAGGCTTCAAAACTCGAACAGCACTGCCTATAAGAGTTAAGCAACATGAAATATTTTTGGCTTGGTAGGAGTTTTAAAATTAGACTTAGGTGGATACTTTTAAAAGTTTAATACTTTTTTTGACCACTTAAAACCAGAGAAACACATTTTTTTTTTAAAATTTTTTTATTTATTACAGCAGTATTGGCTGATGCATCATTGCAATAAAAAAAAAGACCGCATTCACTGCCTCAAAAAACTTTTTGAGCTTTATTGATCCATTTTGTTAAAATCAGTTGAATTCATAACTATAGCAAAGAGACAGGATCAAACAAACATCATCTGCCTGAGGTGTTTTGGGCCATAGATGGGCCCCTAATTTTTCATCTCAGAGCACATTTGGACCTTAATCCAGTTTTTCTACAGAAATAACAATGGTATATTGTTATGTATGTATGTATGTATAATTTTATTTATAAAGCGCCACAAATTTATGCAGCGCTGTACAGAATAACAACACAAATAAAATACAAACATGGGAAAAGTACAATAAACAATACAAGTGTAGTATCACAGGGATAGTTCACATAAGTGCTAAGTTGAGGATGACACATGAGGTAGGAGGTCCCTGCCCTGTAGAGTTTACAGTCTAAATGGGAGGAAGCAGTGGCATAGCGTGGCCATTTAGTGCCCGGGGCGGAGGAGCGGGGTACTGCCGCCCTCCACCCCGCTCGGTGCCGGGGGG
>JAKJJM010062304.1:0-10433 GCA_021901965.1 Pipa carvalhoi | reverse complement strand
TGAGTAATGCAGGTAAATTAGCTAAAATTTGTATACATATATTTGTGTGTATTGCTGATATATTTATTACATTTTAATATATAACAAGTTTACAAAGTCACCATATGTCTATACTACTCAAGTATTACCAGAATTCCCATTATGCTTTCCATCACTTCACAATGTTTAGCGGCTTTCTAATATGAAGAGGCATATTTACTAGTGTGCCAAGATGAATCTAAAAGCATTTCAACCTTACATTTTTATTCTTAACCAGGTCAAAACCTTTTCTTATTTACAAACTTTCATTACCTCCAAGTTTTTCATTTCAATTTGTTTTACCATTTTTCAGCCATGCCCACCTTGATGACTCAAGCAAGATGCAGAACTCTGCCCTCAAAGAGCAAATGACATTTGAGAAGTGAATTGTGTCATTAACTGGAATGTTTAAATATTGTAACTTTAGCAGATGTATTGATGGAGTGATCATTCCACTTCTATTTTAATTTTCTTGTAGATAATAAATTAGTTCAAATGATTTACCAAATTGCCATAATGAAGGCTGCTATAAGAAATTATGGGTCCCCTCACAGCCTAAAATATGGGCTTCCCTATGTGCATTTTTAAGTAGGCAAGTTACAGTAAAACAGTCTATTAACACTGCACCGTTCCTAGTAGGCCCGTGGGAAGTGTTCCGAAGCCTACAGATCTGGCTGGGCTCTCTGGTTTTCTGAGTTGACCGAGCCCCTCATGCAAACATTGATAAACTACATAATCTCGCTATAATCATGACAGCATTGTTAGCGGTATGGTGGGTATTTTATTTTTTTATAACGAAATATATGATGTCATTTTTTAATGGAAAATCTAATTTGGCACATTCTGGACGATATTTCATTTGAAATATCAATGTTCTTCATCAAATTTCCTTATTCATTGCTACCTCTGGAAAAGCTGATCCGTAGACTGGAGTGAAATAGTAATGAAAGTGACCTAAGTTTTGTAATAAAATCTGAAAAGTGCACTACCCAGAAATGTAAAAGCCTTCATTTTTAATCATCATAAGGAACTCTACAACATATTGATAATGCAACCCCATTAAGCAATTAATGCAAAAGTTTCAGTAAGAATGCCTGTTTTGTCTTTGAAGTGTTCAAGGTTAATTCTAATAATAAAGCTCTCTTTGTGTCATTTCATTGACTGCTCTTTCTGTGAAACAATGCTAAAAGGCAGTTATTGGTATCTAAGGCCTCTTTACCATCTGTAACTCAGTCAGACCTACTCAGTAGGCCCAACTGCTTGCATGAAAAAGCATTCTATTGTTCTCTAAAGCACTTGTTGTATCCACACAAGCAGATTGTATAGTCTGAATGCAAATGTTATGGAAAACAATGGGATGCCTTTGAAAGCAACTGGACCTACTGGCAATTCTGACTGTGTTGCAGATCATTAAGTGAGAGAGGTTGCCCCAAGTAGTGTCTTTTTAATTGTGAAATACCAAACAAATAACATTTACCAATTCTCTTTACACTCTAGGTTACGTCTTTGATTTTAACAGCAGCCAAAGGGAATGTGTTTATTTTGGTTGCTCAATTTACAAAAAGCCATGGTAAAAGTATATCCAAAATAAAAGAAACCAGGATCTGTGAGTTACTGCATGTCTATCCATAGGATATGAGCACCTCAAAACAAAATGTACGGTCCTAAATCTAAGCTTTACAGTGTGTTGTTTATCTGGACCATTCAAAAGACTACAAATGAAAGGGGCACCTGACTTTAAAAAGAAAGTAGGGTAGTAGAGTGTTCATTATTTTTCATTTATTCCTAATAAAAATACCCTGAATACCAGATCCGTGATGTGGATTCATTTGGTTGGGAATAGACAGGGGTTTATGTACAACCAGGCGAGGCAGTGAAGCACTAAACAGAATCACAGGATCCAGCTGACACTAAAAGGTCACAGATAAATAATATAAAAACTTCAACACAACATGCACAGCTAGCAGCAAAAAGAAATTCATTTTATGAGCAGTCTATAATACTTAGAGGCAATGAACATGAAAGATATTAATCTACTGTAACTCGTTGGCACTTTAGGGACCCTTTAAAAATCATCTGCCTTAGAGAGGAGGTGGCCCATGGACACGGTACACTGCTTAGCCTAAAGCGAAGCTTTTTAGGAGCAGATAAAGCACCCATCCTTGTGGCTGCCTACTTAGAAGAAGATATTTCCAGCACTGGTAGAACTTCATTTAAAAGGCCGTGGCATTTCTCTTTTTTATGTATTCAATGATATCAGAAGCTTTTATACTTTCAGAGTTTTATAGGATTTATCAGACTTGCATTTGGGCATAGGAGGGCTTGTTGAACAATATATTAAATGAGAAAAATGAAACAAAACTTTATTTATGCTAACAAAGCTCTTTTTTTAGTCAACAACATGTTTTCAGTTTTTATTTATGAATAGTTATAAAACCTGAAAAAAATGGAGGTGGAACAAATAAAATTATGGGAAGGCAGACCTTTCACAGTTTTATAAATACACCCCCTAACTTCTAAAAATACAAAAAAAAAATCAACTAAGTAAATTGCATATATGAATATCAGGCCATTGGTGTTTACATTTAGGTGGGATCTCTGGTAATTTGCATACATAGAGACAATAAGCACCATGACACTGCAACTCTTTTAAAGAGAAGTCGTAGTTATAAAAAATCTTGTTATTTAAGGTGATTTTGGGCATGGTTACCTTGGGAGCTGTGTAAGGGAAATGGGGTCACAATACAACTTTTATTCTCACCGAGCTAGAATTTGCTAAATCTTTACCTAATATCAAAATTATAAGTTTCCCTTGATATATAGGTAGAGAGAAGAAAGAGAAAGTACCTGAACAGGGCCTGTCTGATTTGCCAGTTTAGTACCTGTTAGCTACTGACCAACTATAAGTCCCTACCATAGATTGGAGATATATATATAAACATGATAAACAGAGTACCGGTACATAAAAAAACCTGGAACTTAAAATGCATGTATGTATTTTGCTACGGAAAATGATTTATACTAAATGATGGATAATTTTTCAGGGGCAAATATTAGATCAACTCATTTTCCCCACATTTCAGTCTTAGATTTACCATATTTATGATCAATAAATGTAATGTATATCATCTTTACATCATTGCAATATTATGGAGATTCCAAATCAATGTCCCCTTGTATCCATTTAGGCTATAAATGACCGGGAAGGCAATACAATGCTGATCTGCTGGCAGTGAATGCTGTGGAATAGGCTTGAAGCTTAATAATCCCATTCATTCCTGTAGATAAGCCACAAGACTGGCATGCACTATTCTTTCAGCAGTCGTGAAGGCAATACATAAACGAGGACAATAGGAATAAGTATATCAAATGCAGATTACAAGTGCTTCTTACAGAGTTATAAAAGAAGTACTTACCTATATAACACTACATTTCTTTACAACTGTGAATGTCACAGTATTTTTTTGTGAATATGTTATAAAATATGTATCACTCAAATACCAGCCACCTGCATTAAGACCATCAAGTGACTTCCTTCTACTTCTTAGTTTTTCTAATGATGAATTTTGTCTATGTTAATTCTCATTTTACTGTAGCTAACAGGGTACTAGTGGCAGAATACTAATTGTACTACAGTGTACTGTAATTATTATATTTTACAAAAAACAGTATGAAAGCAATAATGCTATATAAAGCAATTGCAATGAGCATGTGTGTCTCTTTTCTGCATATCTTGTAACTCTGGGTTATATTAACAGAAAACTGCATTTTTATCACATCTTTATTTATTTAAAAAACTGCTGCTACGAAGCCCATAAGACGGAAAGGTTAGAAACAGGTAATTTCCTTTGTACCTATGGTGCTTGCGGGGCCAGTCCAAATACCCCAGTGGGGCCTATGGCCTTGTATGTACACCAATCATCCTATTTCTGTACTAGAAAAACTCACAAAGAGTTCATAGATTTGTTTTAAGAGAATATTTACTATAAGGTTGAAATAGTCAAAAAAAATAAAAAGGTAAAGTAATTTGTTTCCATTCCAGACTTTTTGACATCTTTTTTTTTTTCCCACCACAACTCTCCATTTTAACTTGCCGTTCTTTACAGTCTTCTTTTAGATTTCCATTCAAAGTAAACAATTTTTCCTATAGGACAGTGAAGAGGTGGACAACAGAAATTCCCATTCGGATTAAATAAATGAGAAAATAAAAAACAACAGTCTTTTTCATTTTTAATAAATACACCCCATTTTAATCTTTAATAAACTGATTCACATGACTGTATCTTTGTATTATTAGAAAACAATGAAGATGGGTGGCCATCTGCAACCTGACCTTCATCCACAAAGAGGGAATTACATCTCAGAACGGATTAATCCCCCTTTGTCACAGTAACATAGGCAAACTGAAATTAATCCAGTGCTACTTTGTGTTAAACTCTATTAGCAATAAAGGTAAGTTAGTAAAAACATTGTAGAAATAATTCCCATCGTTATTTTTAAGACCTTTTATTAACTTTCTACATTTAAAGAAATCAAAATGGAAAGAAAAGAAAAAAAAATATTGGTAGAGTTTACATAGAAATCAACTACTTACTATTAGAATAAAGCATTTCTGATGATATTTTATACTATGTCAAGCTTATCTGCTGTATGATTAACAACTAGTGATTATTAGTAATGATATATGTGGTTTCTGTTACATATATAAATATATCATGTACATACAAAACCCATTTTGGAAAGTTTGGTTGGAGAAAGCACAACAACGAACGTGTCGAATATATTATTAAAGAGGATAAGGAAGCTTATTAAATAGAACAAAGCTGTACATGTTTCCCTATGTAATTTGCGTTTGCTAGTAGTATCTGTGGGTTACTGAAAGATTAACAGCAAACCCAGATGTTGCAGGAGGGCCAAGCTTGTCTCCCTCTGCAACTGTAAAGCTTTAAGTCATGAAGCAGTAAAGGGATTATTTAATTATTTAGTGTCTTCTATTTCTTCATAGAGAAAGGGCATGGTTTCTCTAAAAGCCTCGTTTACTATAACATCCCTTGAGACACAGGAAGCCAAAGAAGAAGCAGAGATGTTTCTGTGGAATCCCAGACAAGTGTGTTTTAGCTGAAAACAAAACTGTTAATAGTTAACCCATTATTTCATCTTTGCATTGTCATGTGAGTTATCAAAAAATTATGATTTTTTTTGTATGGTCCTAACATTGCTGTTGCTAAGACTTAATACCTGTGATGTATATGTGGACTTGTGCTGGCAAACAACTAAATGGAAAAATGCCATATTAGATTAAACTTGGTAAGAAAGACTGCACATTATAATTATTAAAGGTTCAGGGCCTTTTAGCACCTAAGCAGACTACCTGGCACCATCATACTTATTGGATTAAAAAGAGCGGACTGTCAAAATTACAACAATTTGGTTGAACACCAATATAGCAAGGCAAACGCACCAGAGTTGGAGGAAAGGTTGTTGAAAGTTTAAACTGCCATTTGCCCAATATGACTTAAATTTCAAGTAAGGCAGTTTTGCAGTTACATCACTTCTAATCACTTTGGCACCCCTGTGTTTGGGAGGGTAGGGTGGAGGATACGTACATAAGGACTATAGAATGACAAGGACGTTTAGGGGGCCATTCTGTAAAGTGAGAATTTGACTGTTGAATTCGCAGACAGCGGATTCCCATTATAAAGTCATGACCGTGACAATTCTCCCATTATAAAACCGCAACAGCGACAATTTTTTAAAAGTTCCAGCTTTGACATTTCCTTTGTAAAGTTGCGACTGTGACAAAATTCTCATTATAAAGTCGCGACTACGACAGTAGCAGTCTATTGCAGCTGTCTTTAGCTTGCGAATTTGGACCTTTACACTACAATTTGAACTTTACGGAATGGCCCCCTTAGTTGTTATAATAAAGATGTAGGTACTGATCATGTAATAATGTAACAATGTACCTAAAGAAGACCTAATTGTCTATATTTACCAAGGGATCACTGACTGTCCTAGCCATTCTGTTAAATTGACTCCTGGACATAGAATACCTTAGGGAGTAAGGGTGGTACAACGGAAAAGAAACAACTTATTCCAATCAGTAAGTTTACAATATACTTCAAAGGAGAAATGTATGGGTTTATATGTTAATAATAAACAGTAAACCTCACTCCATCTCTTTGTATATGATTTCATTTATTCAGTGTTCCTTTACAACACAGCAGCAGACGTTTTGGGTCTAACACCCTTCCTCGTGTGCTAGTAAAGGTTTTATGGGGTAATCCTATACAGCTCCTTGGTTTGGGTAGCTTTTTTTTTTCTTTTTCTTATATCAAAATTCATAGCTGGCCTATTGATCAGTGCACCTACAAAACAGTGTGAGGACTGGACCATCCAAGCAGCACAGGTAGGTGGTTCATACAGTAACCCAATGGGACTTCAGATCTGCATTGGGCTGCCAACAGCATACTGGCAAACATACAAAGAATAAAAGATGAATTAATGTATCCACAAACTCACAATGATGTGGAGTTTTGATCTAAGGTGATCTGATTTTCCCACAAACTAAATTTCATTCATTCAAAAGTCAGTCTACATTCATATATACCGAATTTGTATGTGCTGTGCAGATGCAGTACTGATTATTTATAAATAGTTGAAGTTAGGGGAAGTTTGGTCTCCATAGTTCAATAAATAATTTAACCCCCAAATAAACATTTTTCCAGTTCACATCTAATAAAAAATGTTCCTCTTTTTTAATGAAACCAGCAGTCCATTATGTAGACTCATTGATCTGCTCACTTTTTTGTAGCCAGAAGGCACCGTATGCCATCTTATTCACTGAAGCACAAACCAACCACAGTTGTGTTTCATTGGTAAGATATCCCTGATGTGATATTTTACTGATTTGTGCATGTGTGGATCACATCTCCCTGGTGTGGCGTTATTGTATAGGGTGACTGCATGCTAAAGTGGGATACCAGACAAATCCATTTTCATGCATATCTCTTATTTTGTTTCAATTAGAAAAGAATATTTTCATTCTAACAATGCTACATAGATAGGAAAATTACTGCAAACACTAAGGGCAAAAGTCAACCTCTACTGTAAATTCAAATAACACTTTTGGCCTTTTTGAATTTTTTTGCCAATGTTTTTCTCTTATTGCCCATTTAATCAATATCAAACAGGAACACGTCAGACCAGAATGACACCATAATGGAAAACGACTATTCTGATTGTTTCAGTTGTATTTTTGCAACATATTTGCCACAAAATTGCCATTTAGCTACATTTCTGCTAAAATATAGGAAATAATAGTTTATGCAAGGTCTAGGTCATTATGATGGTTAACCTATGGCACGCATGTCAGAAGTGACACGCCAAGACGCTTTTGCTGACGCTTTTATGTCCCGCTCTCAGGGGGTCCCATAACAAATCTGCGACCGTGACAATTTTCCCATTGTAAAATCATGACCGCGACAATACTCCTGTCATAAAGTCGCAGCTGCAACAGTAGCATTCTATCGCTATGAATTAGCAGACAAATTTTGACACACCAAGCTCAAAAGGTTGGCCTTCACTGGTCTAGGTTCTGGGGTTCATGAACAGTAAGAGATACTTGTAGTGCAAAAACAGGCAATAATGGAATACTGAATATTGACAAATTGTGGGAAACTATCAAAATATTAAAAAAGGTCAGACGCAAAAATCATTAAAAAGCATTTCACCCTATCATAAATATGCCCCTTACACATCAATGTTTAAACTTTCCCAGAAAACTTCCATATTTAATAAAATATGTATTTTTACATAAGCTTAATTCCAGAATGGCCCTTTTTTCATTAAAATGTGTAGTAAGGATATAAAATAAGTGAGGGTTGTTTTTTTCTTTCTTTGCTGTTAGTGGAACTGAAACATTAAAAAGCAATTTTCTAATAACAGTGCAGATCAATCATTACCACTGTCACAATTTGCTTTGAGAGTAGCTACTTAACTGAAGCTGAAGCTATCACAACGTCAGGACCTGAGTTATGTTCCCTTCGGCCCTGCCAGATATTTTTAATTTACAGTAAACTGCTGCTTCTCTCCTTACATCAGCTGGGACTTGATTCACTGCTAATTCATTGCTCTGCATCCCCTCATTCCAAATACCACAAACAGTTTAATGTCTATGAAATCAACAATCTGATCGTCGATGATGCAAGTTACAGGCATAGGTAGATTCTGCAGCATTGTATAGCAGTTTCCCAGTAACTGAGCATCTTATTGCCGGTGCGGGAGATTCACATTTTAATAAAAACAGTGAATTTTCTAGAAAGACATTCTGGCACAGTTAAGGAAATTTTTTTTTGTCAAAAGGTCTTATATCAGGGCAATATTTCTCAGACTATGATGTATTCAAAAATGCTATTTTTTGTCACAATTTGCGCTGTGGAAACAATGAAATGTACAATTTCTGCCATAGGCCTATGCCAGAAAAATCAAGAGGCATCACCTCTTTATTTATTTATACTTAACCATTACCAGAAATGGGAACTAAAACAAAAAAGTCACAGATGTGGCAAGCACAGCTATGGTGTTATGTACTCCATTCAGTCTGGTGTTAACAGCAATGTGGAAAATGGTGATTACAGTACATTAGTGTTATCATGGTTTAATAAATATCCACCATTATGTCATTACGGATCTATGTGTGTTTCTAACCCTCAACAGAGTTTAGGTTCACAATTTGTAATTCTGTCAAGTTTTTTTTTTTCTTAAATTGTCTGGGGCAGAGATGTCAGACAGCAGCTGATTTGAATTTTAATTCCCAGCATCCCTAGAAACCTGTAAATCTGACAACCCTTTTCTCTCAGGACGGCTACCAAAATAGTGCTGATGGGTGGCAATCAGCATCTTACTTGTGATCAATTGTGTCATCATGTTCATTGTCAGTGCGGGTCAGGAAGCAAGTTGGCAGATTGTAAATGGATCAAAAACATTGAAAAATGCAAAATGTAATGTTTGCACAATTCTTCATTCGTTGTTGACGCTACAGAGAAAGGAATTGTGGAATGGTCCACAGTGGGGACCTTGCTAAGTTTTTAGCAGGAAACCCTAATTAACTAAAACATCTGGTATTTAGAGAGACAAAGAGATGCTAAAGCATAAAGACATTTTATAATAAATTGAAATGCGGTCAGTGTCGTATTTCCCTAAACAAGAGGCCGTGACTATAGGCAGCTAAGCTAGGAAGGCACCTGTCTACTAGGCACATGGGATCTTGGGGATATTCTCACTAAGAAGTATTTTTAATATTAAAATGGTGAGTCTGACATTTATGATTTTACTTTAAATGAAATTATGGGGGGAAATTTGCAAAGGTCATTTCGATTTATTGTCACAATTTGATTCGTTTCAACGCTTTTCACCATGTTATCACCATTTTTTTCTTATCAACACATTTTCAATTTCCCTCAATTTATGTAGTGCCGAATAAAATGTATCCAAACCGAAAAAGATCAATAAATCAAAAACGGCATCCGTCACCCGTGACGTCAGCGGCTCCTATTTGGCTAAGGCCAACCAGGAAGCGATGAGGGAAAGATCGGTCTCCCCAGCGGCTGCCAACATTAGCAGCTACATGTAACGAGCGGTGCTCCCATAGAAGCACCGCTCGTTACATTTAGTAGCAAAAACAGAAATCCGGATTTCGAAAACGAGAATGCCATTTTCGATTTATGTAAATAGAAAACGCCATTCTCGATTTTACTAAGTGTAAAAAAAAATCAAATTTTGCAAAAATGCAAAATTCAATTTTAATAAATTTCACCCAATGTGTAAAACTTGCTAGGGCACAGATGTAAAATGGGAGTAATGCATTCACCGTATTTCAGGAATATCCAGATTCTGTTGTACTGTTATTTGTTTTCAATAATTACTAAGAAATGGAACAATGCTGAGAAAGTTTAAATACAAGATAATAATGCTGGATGTGTTTTTGCAGGAATTATGATACATACCCCCTTAAAAAAACATCTTGCTCTTAAGTGAGAGAAAATGAAACATTTAGACCTAAACAATTTCACCAAATTGCTACTGTATTACATTGCATCTGCTTTGTATCTGTTTGTAATTGTAACCTTTTGTAGATGTACATGTTTTTCGTTCCGTTAATCTACAGTATGGAACTGAGACTGTGTCTAAATATAGATCTGCTTGAAAGGATAGACTTAATGTTGCACAATCATTGGCCATATCCTTCTAATCAAAAATGACAGTCCATACCTCCAGTTCCCCAACAGACATTCCAAAGCTGAATGACAAATAAATGAATACTTATAAAAAATGGTCCATCGTCCATTACCCTGTATGACAAAAAAAACAATCTTCATTTTTATAATGGATCGAAACTAATTTTTTTTTTTTTT
>JAKJJM010062232.1:0-12938 GCA_021901965.1 Pipa carvalhoi | reverse complement strand
GCGAAAACCTTAGTTAAACACATACAGCGCAAAATTCAAAAAAAGTGCTTGGGAACAGGTGGTGAACAAAAAATTTTTTGGCTGGCATGGAAAGGGTTAAACCCCTGTAAGCACATATTACTAGGAGTACACCAGGGGTCAGAGATCCACATCATATGTGCAACTTCCCCATTTTACAAAAAGTGTGTGTGTGTGCACTAGGAATGTGCCCAGGGTCTGAAACTCTAGCTACTGTGACCAAAGCATCGCTGTGTGGAACTACAAGTCTAAGCAGACCACACGTCTCCCTCCTGCGCACCACAGATTTCTAATACTACTTGCTCACCCCCTTGCTCACCTATTCAATTTCCGATTTTTTGAAAATTCTACACAGCTGTATTTTATTCAGCAATATTTATCCATATTGAATAGGATAGATGAGGTAAGTTATAGTATTAACACAATCCTAAGTAATAATGATAATCTTGTTTTTAATGTCAATGCTTCACAAACCTATAGTATTAATTTAGTTATTGCAATGTTATTTCAGCATACAGTACTCAGGTTTAGCCACATTATTACCATAAAGAAACATGTTATTAAAGGAGAACTGATGCAGTAAAAAAAAAGCTATATTAAAAAAGTACCTTATAGTAAGTTCCAGTGATGCACTCCCAGTTTCTTCTGTGCTCTCTCTTCACTGCACAGAGGCAGACTTCACAGCGCTATAGAGGGCCCAGCTGCCAGCGTGAAGCTCCTCCCACACACTGTCATTGGCGCTGCATAAGAGAGATTACATCATCACGCTCATTTCTCCCCCAATGACATCTTTCTTCTCACCGGGGCACAATGAGCATGATCACTCATTTGCATAAGGGCGGAGCTTCACATTAGCTCTGTGACAGCCTAAGCGCTGTGAAATCTGCCTCCGTGAAGTGAAGAGACAGTACAGATGAAGGTGGGAGTGCATCGCTGGAGCTTACTATAAGGTATTTATTTAGTATAGCTTTTTTTTTTGGACGTTTTAGTTCTTCTTTAACTATACAGTAACCTTTTGTTCATATATATGTTGTCCAAATACAGTGTTTAAGCATTAAATGGAAATGTCAAAAAATGCTTATTAAAATATGCTAACTAGATAATTATTAAACCCAACATATGCAATCTAACAAATTCATTTTTTTATATATCAGTTGGTAATGTATTTTGAAAAAAAATATTAATACATATGCCAACTTTATAAAATGTTCCTGCAATAATTCAGGGTGTAAGTTATATGTATATATATATCACCATTTAATGAGCCTGCTCATTTTATAACGTCACTGCCATCTTATCATTTCATAAAACTGAAAGTCCTTATCCATTTTATGAAAACATCAAGCCTTGGTGAAATTCATTAAAAAAGCATAAAAAATTCATTAAACAAGTGAATTGCATTCATGAATGCTTTGATGCAAATGCCCTTTAAGTAATGCAAAACTGCTGTATTGAATTAACCTTTTGTGTTCTATATTTGGCTAAATAGACATTAGTTCTAGGACTGCTAAATAGATGGAATTCTTAAATTTATGATTGATGGAATGTTTTTATCACACTATGCATTAGAAAAATCTATTTTATCGTAACCCAGTGGGTAATTTGATATATGTTATATGTTCCTTTTTGTAATCTACTGTCATATACATTTAAATTTCAATGTTCAGTGAGTATTGCTTTACACTAGTTTGCAACCCCATCTAATGGTCAATTATGCACATAACAAATTTAGTGAAACATTAAGGGCCAGATTCCGTATCCTCCATGCTTCTGCGGAAATGCCTTTGCGAAGGCATTTCCGCGAAGTGCATGAAGCGCGCCACAGGTGAACAGAGTGGCCGCTCTGCCCCCAGAGGGTTTAAATAGTACTTCCTCTAGAGGGAAAGTGTTAAGTCCTGGGCCTCCACCAGCTGGTGGCAGTTCCCCTCCTGCTTAAACTTAGACAGAAGCCACATTGTAAAAGTTCACTTCAGAAGTGAAAGATAGCATCAGCTAGCTGGGAAGCTTTTACCCCAACTAGGATTGGAAGTTAGTTGGTTACCCAGCTGTCATTGCTGATTGCAGACACCTAGAAAAGGGATTCAGTGTTAGGGAATAGGGCATAGAGGATTTAATCCAGGAAATCAGCTACAGATTTCCACCAGGAGGGAGTGCGGCCTGCAGAATGTCTGCCCAGGAGAGTGATTCAAACAGATTCAAGTCTCCAGAGTCAGTGAATTGTGATTCCAGAAGACTCACCTAAAGGGTAACTGCCACTTACTCACTGCCGCTACTGTAAGTCATATCTTTACTATTTCTAGTATCAAAATACCCATATGTCAAACTATAAGTGTGTCAGACACATAATCAAATATCTACACTGAACCAGGTTATTTGATTTGTGCAAAGTGTTTACCCTTATGATACTGTAATTATATACATCCTGAAATTTGCCTGATTATTAACTGAAATTATTGGGCTGCATTTACTCAGTGTTTTATAAATAAAACCTGTTCTACTTTTTTAAGTGAGAACCAGTGGCTCCCTCTTCATTAATTGGTATGTAAAGGGTACTATCATACACCCATATATCCCTGCATAACACCACTCCATCATACAACTGAGTCTCACTACCTGAGATTCTCATCTGAGCTACCTGGCATAGTACTGTCCAACAAGGGGTTAAATCCTACACTAGAGTGGGTGGGCTACATTATATATATATATATATATACATATACTTTTTATCAAGATAGTTCAGAAAGCAAAAATGAATCCTTCATCAGACAATATAACATTTCGGGCTAAATTTACTAAAATCAAAAAGTATTTTTTCACCTGAAATATGGGCGAAGAGGTCGAAAAGTATGTTTTTGTTCTCTTTGGCCCTAATTTAGGGTGAAAAACATGCAAAAATGGGTGTAAGAGTCGAAAACATACTTTTCAATGGGCGAAAAAATACTTTTCGATTTTAGTAAATTTCGCCCTTTAGCTTAAATCTGTTTTCTTCCCTTATGCGTACATTTTTGCTAACACAGAAAATAAGGTGGAATAAACACTTTCACTTTAAAGCTTTGCAATATCCTTCTTCATATTGATTCTGAGGAAAGTAAAAAAGCATTGTAGGTTAGCAGCCAATTAATTCTTAAAAGGAGTTTATATTTCTGTAGTTGGCAATTGGATTTCTTCATAGATCAACTGCCACTGACTTACATATATTATTTCTAGACCAATTGCATTGATTTGGGTAGGTGCAATTTGGAAAAGTAGGCATTTGTATTAAATACAGCTGTGGTTATACAACCCCACCCAATCTATGGTTGATTCAGAGGAAGATGAAAACTTACCTAAACCCAATTTGCTCTAAAGTGGACAAATTGCTTTCGCATATATGTTCCTTATTATAGGCATGTATGTACAGTAGTGATATAAAGTAATCATATGCCACCTTAATTGTCTTTTCTCTATTGTAAACTGTCTCTATTGTATTGTTTTGTCTTCATGACTATGATTCATATTCTTTTTATGGATAGGTACATTTTGATGAATCAATTCCTAATATTGTTCTGCATATTGAAGATGGAGTCTTACTGCTGTGTTCTATACAGTGGCAAATCCTCTTTTCATATAGGCCAGTACCTATTTGCTGTAAATGTTCACATTTGCACTGTATCCTACAGCTGAATTGATCTACAATATTCCACAATCCTTCTCCTTCAATGATTCTTCTAATCTAGCCCCAATAATGTTGTATGTTGCATGAAGAGTCTCAGACTCCAAGTGCATAACTTATTGGCTAATTTAATTTAATTATGCCTGATTTTGCCTTCTAATCACATTCATAATGTGATGCTTAATTTGCTATTTGCAAAATGTGCCTATTCAGAAAATAACATACTGTTGCTGAACCAAATTGAAGTGCAGCTAAGTGTAAAGCTGGTACTTAAAATCAGATGTTAAGCATTCCATTATAAAATTGTTTACAGATAGATGAATATCCATGAATTGTGTCCCCTTACACAGCCAAATGACTATTAACACAGTATTTTAAAAGCCAAAAGCAACAGCCAATGAGTTGAAAAGCCAAACCAGCATCAGTTGATTTAAAAGACAAGAAAAGCAAAGTATCCAAGAAGACAAACCAGCAACCTGTTATTGCAATAGAAACAAATGATCCCTTAAAACATGCTTCAGCTGCAATTGAAGCCATTGGCTGTCACTGGGATCATGGGAGTTGTAGGCCAGTAACAGCTACATGTTTTGAAAATCATAGGATTATTTATATTAGAAAGGAAAATAAGGGAGCATCAATGGCTTCACTGATAGGCCCATTCTGAACTGCCTCACAACCCTCTTTTTTTCAAAACAACTTTGGGAAATATGAAAAGTATCCTTAACCACAATACATTTTATGAAGAGCCAGTGCGGGCCATTTTCTTGTCAGTACACATTTCATATACCAAAAACATTGCTATATGGACCCGTGTCTGTCATATACCAAGTATCCTGTATACTGCAGAGCAGGACTATCGTGGGTTCTATTCTGAAATCACAAGCTTTCTTTCATCTGTACAGCCAGCCGGGCTGAAGCAGCACAATGTTTTAAAACAAGCATGTTTCAGTTGGAGTACGTGTGGGGAGAATGCCACATTAAATGTAGCATATCTCAAGGGAGGCTGCACAGTGATGTTATGGTCACAGTGGAAGGCTGTACAGTGTTCCTGGTAGCTCTTCTCTGGAATAGAATTGCTCCAATGGCTACATCTGATGTGTTGGTTTCAACTATGAATTGTCTGTTTGGGATCTGGATGAACAAGAATGGGGCTGAAGATGTTTTAAGTGATCAAAAGCCTCTTTGCAGCAAATTAAATTAATTTCCCTTCCTGGTCAATGGGATCTTAACACTGATCTTATTTAATTCTCGGTAACTGATAAAAGGATGGATGGTCTTTTCTAGTGTAGATTATCCTAGGGTGAAATGGGCGGTTGCCTGGGGCCTGGCTCCTGGAGGCCCATTTAGTGACAAAGATTGCTGTTCTCTGTTGTGCCCAGCTACCCTTTAAACTACCTTGTCTCCTGACATTTCTGGTTCCTAAAATTTATTTCCCCATTAGCCAATTAGGTGTTGTTAGAAAAAATACTATGAACCCTCTCCTCCTGGCTCCCACAAGTTTATCTGAACAATAAAAATAAGGTTCTTAAGCATCAGCTCTTCTGACTCCCTAGAGGTCCTGGTACTCAGTGCATTCTAATGACATCATAAAACAAACCAGGAGCCTTGCTGCCTGATGTCTCCAGTTCATTGAGCCAGAAAAGGAGGTAAGTGTGTGTGTATATATATGTATGTGTGTCTGTATATGTGTGTTTATGTTTATTTAGACTGTAAGCTCTACTGGGCAGGGACCTTCAACCTCTTGTATCAACCAACCTAGCACTTAAAGTAAACTGTCCTTGTGTTACTATACTACTTACTACTATTATTTAATGCACTTTTCCCATGTCTGTATTGTTGAATTGTACAGCACTGCGTAAATTTGTGGCACTTTATAAATAAAATTATACATACATACATATGTGTGTGTAAATATGTATGCATTAATATGTATGTGTCTGTATTTGTGTGTGTCTGTATGTGTGAGTGTGAATACTGTATATGTATGTGTTTTATTTAGAGTAATCCATAATCAGGTTCTCTTTTTTTTAGGGATAACATCACACAGTTTTAATATTCGTTCTTGAATTAAGGAGGTCCCTTTAAGACTAATCTATCTACACTGAGCAATAGGTTTTTGAAATATTATCTTATTACTTTTACCCTTTAGACACATTTAAATATATTTCAGCAGTGTATAATGACACAAAAATGTTTACTTTTGTATTTAAATTCTTTACCTTATATACCGTATTTGTATAGTTATGTATATGTTTTATATACACTACACAGGATGCAATTACTCTTTT
Organism: Pipa carvalhoi; assembly: GCA_021901965.1. Lineage (NCBI taxonomy): Eukaryota > Metazoa > Chordata > Amphibia > Anura > Pipidae > Pipa > Pipa carvalhoi. The sequence continues at coordinate 6,980 of JAKJJM010062232.1, read as the reverse complement.
AAGAAATGTATGTGTATTTGCATGCATTTTTTCCTTTAACTTTACCTTTTATGACTATTTAATGTAAATTTTAACATTAGAAATTGATAAATATGCCCCATATTGTACTTAATAGAAACTGCTTCTCAGATACCACCAGGAAGAGAATAAACATCTTTTGTAAAGTGATGTAAATGCACCTTTTTACATACAGTTGCTACCTGTGTATAAAGGTGCACTTATGAAATAAAATGGAACAATTTCAGAATAAAGGGTCTGCTATTCATCATTTACCTCTGTTCAGGAGGTCAGATAGCCAGAATAAGGAGTATAAGAAGTAATACTGAGAAACTAAAACACACAGAAATTATTCTCTGGGAGATCAGTCAGCAGAGGGAACAGGATATTCACTAACAAGATACCAGAGGGAATAAGCAATCTCAAATCAAATTCAATCAAGGTTTGAAATAGGATAACAGGCAATACAAATGCAAAATCACTGAACACAACACAGATTGATCTGACAATAGGGTGAAGAGCAACAAAATAAAGGAGTGTACTCAGATTCATAGGGGGTCATGCTGTAAAGTCCAAATTATTGTGTAAAGGTGTGAATTCGCCAGCTGAAGACAATCGCAATAGACTGCTACTGTCGCAGTCACGACTTTATAATGACAATTTTGTGGCAGTCGTGACTTTACAAAGAAAATGACAAAGCTGGAACTTTAAAAAAATTGTCACGGTCGCGTTTTTATAATGGGATAATTGTTGCGGTCGCGACTTTATAATGGGAATCCTCTATCTGCTAATTCAACAGTCGAATTCTCACTTTAGCATGACCCTCTTAAGGTGTGTTATGTAATTCTATTTATTACTGTGAAGAAGTGGAAAACATGGCTCAACATTTCAGGTTAACAATCCTTTCTCAAGTGCTAATGGTTAAGGTACATCCAGTATTCTTAAAGGGTGAAATGGCAGTACCATATTTACCTATTACAGTACTGAGCCAAACTCTTATGTGAGTGGAATGTTGTGATGCTCCAAGCATCCTACTATTATAGAGGGCAGAATTATGCAAAGTGTCTCTCTTCATGCACAGCCTAAAATTAGCATTTCTTTCTCTCTTTAACAATTATCTAACTGTAGCAAACTGTAGTATTGGTAGCAAACATATATGTTTTACATATAGTTCATCTTCCTGATATTGTTCATTAAAAGCATGAAATCACAGTTTAAGTAAAACAAGAACAAAAGTAGGTTAAGGGTAGGAAGTGGGAGAGACAAAAACTCTTAGGGGGTTTTTCTCTAAAGTCCAAATTGAGGAAGAAAAGAAAATGGAAGATAAGATAAATCACTAATAAACAAATATTAAAACCAAAGTAGTGCAGAATATACAGTATCCCAAAACAAGCTATATGTTGTATTTTGAATAATATACAAAATAGAAGGTACAGAAAAAAGAATAAACATTGTAGCTGTTTGCTCAAATGATAGCCCACTTCACCCAAATCAGAGAGAAAAATAGGTATTTGTTAAATCTCTATTTATGAGATTTTATTTCCATTGAAAAACAAGCAGTTTACTAACTACTGTTGCAAAATAGGACTGTGAGGCTCCTAGATCTTTTTTATGTCATAACTTTATGTGCCCTATCACATCTACATCTACCCTGCCACAACATAAAGATAGGACTACAGAATTTTAACAGCAACTTAGCCCTGAGACAGACACCTAGGGCCACCCGCTCAAGACATGTCTGTAGTCTTCTCTCTCTCTCTCTGCTATACCCATAGCTCTGCAGGACACTTGTCTTAAGGCCCACCTAGAGGAATCTTTCTTCTAAGTTTCACTGGGTAACTCTTCTTGCAGGGTGGATCAACTTCTAGCAGAATTGGTGGCCAAAGAAGAGAACAACTAATGCTTTTACACCTATCTATATACTAATACTAGATTACTTGACTTATTATTACTCATACACCCTCATGATATGACTCATGGCAATATACTCACACACTCAGGTAAACCTCTATATATAATATTTGTGTAGCACTTAGCATAGACTCCACTAGATGGTAGCAGAATACTTCAGAGAACAGTTAAAATTAATATAAAAACAATCTTATACCATCACTGTAATATCTTTATATCTTACAACTCATAAATAAAAATGGAGATCGAAACATATTATTAAATCTATTAGTACCTCCACAAACATTAGTAGCATTTCCTGTTTTTATGTTCTTTATTGACAAAGTCATCCTTTTGTTCAACCCACAAATTGTGTACTACAAATGGTGCAGGTTTAGCAACTAAAACAGCATGTTTTGCAAATAATGTAGTTTTTGATTTGAAATTCTTTATTGTTTATCGAAGTTTTAATAGCAGTTGAAATATGAGCATACTGACAAGGGTTGCCAAGGGTTGCCAATCCTGAGAAAAGATTTTGCTGACATTTACAAAGCTATTTACTGATATGCCATTTTTTTCTAATACTTTCATGCTGCACAATTGCATTTGTTTTTAAGAAGGAAAAGAGGTTAAAGAAAAATTTATAAATAATCACATGAATTCATTTAGCTTGCATGCCAGCAACACAATAAACCCAAATATTTTCTTTCCAAGCCACCTTCTTGATTGTTTATGCTCCTTCTTCATGCCCTATTTAACATTACAGCTTTTGTAGCAATTAAGCTCCACCCCCCACTGAGAAAGCTGTTGTCCTGAACATGTGTGCAAACCAGTACCAGACAGTGTATGTCTCATTGATATTCACAGTTTAATAGACCATGTAACATTCTCCAACCAAACACTATGTAGGATCACATGTCCAGGTTCATTAGCATATTCATGAGGATCCAATATGGGGAAATACCAGCACCAGCAGTTCTATTAAATAGCACTATAGCTCAGAGGTAGCGTTGATCAAACTGCTTGGCTAAACGTTAGTTCGAGCCGAACTTCAGGATTTTCCCGAACCCGAGCTGAGCTTTTGCTCGTGCGTTTGGGTTCAGCTTGGGTGTTCGGCTCCAGCGTTCTGCTCCGTTGTCAGGTGCATCTTTTGAAATCTTGTGGCCAACCAATCCGTTCAAAGCACAGACCCGCAATTTTCAAAGTAGGCAGCCAGCAAATCAATGTAAAGGTCAAATAACGTCACCAGTGAGGGTTATCTAATTGGCTGCTAAATCTACATGACCCTATTCTATACACTACAGTGTACAGACCGCTGCTTGCCATTCTGATGAAAGTCTGTGAACTGATCACACTGCTCTTGTCTGCTCTGCTTGGTTAAAAGCGTTTCCTAGTGATTTAGCAAATGAAAAGCTACTAAATCGATCACTTAGGGTTGGGGGTACAACAAGATTAATTAATCTCATTTAGGGATTTTTATAGATCTGCTGTATTTGGATTTTGCTGCAGTTTTGGGGGGGGCGGAGGCAGCTTGTGCAAAAGACACTCTTTTTGGGGGGAGGGGGTGGGAAAATATAATTTTATATTTCTAATTTTTTTTCATTTTGGTAATTTCAATCCTTTATTTGCCTGTTGAGTTTTATAGGCATTTAAACTGTTTTTGCAGCTTTTGTTTTGCTGTCAGGGTGCTCGCTTTAAACACTGCTGCAAACAGTTTTACTTTAGTTAAATTTTTTTACCATTTAGTTTTTTTATTGTAATTTGAATTCTATAACTACCTGTTGCATTTTATAGGCATTTAAAAGCATTTTACAGCTTGTTTTTTGCTGTCAGGGTGCTCCCTTAAAACCCTGCTGCAAAGAGTTTTAATTTAGTTTAATTTTTTTATCATTTAGAAATGTTGAATGATCGGAGACTCAAATCAAATTCCATATTTTGGTGCGCCTCTTGCTTAAAAAGGATATCTCTTAATTAATCGCCACTTGCTACCCAATCATAAATCAGCGTGACTCCGTAAGCTGTCACACTATAGTCTTGCCCACAATCACTCCGAGGAAGCCGCGGACCAACGTGGCGAAACACGTAGAGAGAGAGGAGGCTGTTTCAAAGAATTCGGGTTTTGAGCATTTTAAGCTTTGTGACATTGTGAGTACCACTCTTTATATGATATATTAAAATGTATGATACAGTGTACACTATGTGGATATGTTTTATTTCTATATGAATGCTGCTGACCTGGGATAAGCTTTGGATTGGATATCGGAGATAAGCTTTGGATTGGATTTAAGAAGACTGGGAGGAATATCTGTTATTACTTGTTACGCTGGTTTTGCTTAACGTCTGGTGAGCCTCCCCACTATTGGGAATTTTTGTTTTGCTCTGTACTTCCTACAAACACATTTTGGAGGTGTATATGTGTTTTGCACCCTTTGCCTATCTCCTGAGGGGGTTCTATTTCTGAGGCCTATTTTTATATTTGGTCTATTGATAAAGCACTATTAGTGCCTTTCCTTTTGCGCTCCTATATTTTTAGGTTTTTTAGAGAGAAATCTGAGAGAGACACAGACTACAGAAGGAGCTGCGTGGGACATTTTTGGAATTTTCCAAACATATTGACTCATTATTTTTATATAAGTGATTTATTTATTTTAGCGCCACTAAGTGTTGTATTGCACACACCCTTCGCCTTTAAAGCACAACAATAAGAGAAAAAAAAAGTTTAGTCCTGTTTGAGTTGGTTCCCCAGGTTAGCTGCTGGCTCTCTGGTCCACAAGTCTTATTACTGAAATATGATATTAGGAGGTAGGAGTACTGCACTTGATTCTGTAGGGAGAGAATAATACAGATTCTAGTGCAGAAATGGTAGCAGTGGTTTCTGCACTAGAGTCTTTCCTATCTCCTAATATCAAATTCTATAGTCATGTATTTGGATGACATTCTTATTTTCTCCAAATCTTCTACAGAACATGTATCTCATGTCAAAGAGGTTTTACGTCGCCTTAGAGAAAACTCCCTGTATACTAAAATTGAGAAGAACCAGTTTTATGTAACTAAAATCCCTTTCTTAGAGTATATCATTTCGTCCAGTGATTTGATGATGGACCCTGCCAAAGTAGAAGCCGTTACAGATTAGCATCAACCTACCTCTCTAAAGGCCATACAACGTTTCATTGCTTTTCTTCCATTTCGGCACCCATTATAGCCTTGCCTAAGAAAGGAGCTAAACCCGAACTATGGTCCTCTGAAGTCCTTAAATCCTTTTCAGTCCTGAAAAAAGCTTTCATCTCAGTTCCAATACTCCAACATCCCAATCCTACCACACCGTTCAGAGTAGAAGTAGATGCTTTGGATTCTGGAGCTGGAGCCATACTTTCTCAAGAAGATCCTCAGTCCGGCAAGCTTCACCCTCATGCCTATTTTCCCTGTTGCTTCACTGCTCCTGAACAAAATTATGATGTGGGTAACTGGGAATTACTTGCTGTCAAGATGTGACTTTCTGAATGGCAGCATTACCTGGAGGGGGCCACTCATCCTTTTGTTGTTTACACCAATCATAATAATTTAGAATATCTTAGATCTGCACAAAGATTAAATCCCCATGAAGCTCGTTGGGCACTATTCTTCTCCCATTTTAATTTCATTATTACTTACATTCCTGTGAGTAAGAATAAAAAAGCAGATGTCCTTTCTCATTGCTATCCTGCTGAGCTCATTCCGGCTGAAACTGGTCCCTTAATTCCTACTATCAAGTTTCTTGCTTCTCTCTCCTCTATTCCCGTTGTGGAACTAGAAGCTGCTCAATCCTCAGCACCTGCCTACATTTTAAGTTACGTATACTCTTCTAAACAAAGTGGTCATCCTGATATTTCCAAGACATTAGATCTACTGTAATGGACCCATTTTTGTACAAGGTCAAAAAGAATTTGAAGTTGAAAAAATTCTGGATTCTCAAATTTTCCACAGAAGACTACAATACTTGGTCCACTGGAAAGGGTATTGTCTAGAACAACATTCTTAGGTCTTTGCCTCTGAGGACCACGCACTGAGACTTATTCAAGCTTTCCATTCCCGATGTCCTGAAAAGCCCAGAGGGCCCCCAGAGGTTGCCCCTGAGAGAGGAGGTAATGTCTAGAATATGACAGATACTCATGCTCGTTGTGTTCCATCATAGTCACGAGATTCGGGTGTAGTCGTGGGTGCATTGTTTTGACATGGTCGCAGTTGCGAGATTCTAATGTGGTCGTGATTGCATCATTCGGCGCGGTCGCATTCCCGCCAAGTTCCCTTTATAAAGCCTCCTGTTCTTAGTGTCTGTGCCCGTTTATAGGACTCCATTTGCAGATCCTGGGTGCAAGCTTGTTTCCTGTTCCTGACCTTCTGTGTATGACCTTGGTTTGTTTCTCAGACCTGCTTCATCTCTGCCTGTCCCGACCCTCTGCATCGCTTTGAACAATTACATTTGCCTGCTGCCTATCTTGACCTTCTGCCTGTCTAACTATGCTTCTCTTCTCATCTGCTTTTCTTGACCAGCTGTGGACAGCAATCCTAGGGTTCGTGACCTGGATATTGCCCTGTCACTAAGCCCAAACTTCCTTGTAGGTGTAGCGTCCGTCAGCGGGTGAGACAGGGCGCAAAGCGCGCAGGGCAATCAGAGGCCTTGTCACGGTGCCTCCCTGCAAAAATTTAATTCCTGCCACCGCTGCGGAGCCACAATAAAAGTTGTTAAAATAGATTTAGGATTTTTATCTCTGGATGGTATACGCCTTTTGCTGGGGCCTGTTGTCCTGGGAGTCGCTGGATTCAATAAAGCAATGTCCAGACAGAAGTTGCAGTTTTCCAAATTGCAGCAATTCTTTATTTTCTCTCCACACAAAGAGGGTTAGTTGGTGCAGCATATAAACAGTAATGCAATCAAAGACAGTTCACAGTGGTTTTTGCTTGATAAGGCATAAATATCCAGTTATATTTTCTTAGCTCATCTCTAATAACTCTGTGCTCCTCACTGTCCCATCGCACACACACATTTTCCCTCCAAAAACAGGGTTTATATAACTTTTTGTGTAATACTGCCACCTAGGGCTATTTATTATAAT
>JAKJJM010062224.1:0-12364 GCA_021901965.1 Pipa carvalhoi | reverse complement strand
TATACCTCTGGTGAGCCTTCCCACTATTGGGACTTTTTTGATTACCACGTGTGTGCACATTTTTGGAGGTGATATTTAACTACTCCTCACCTATTTCACCATCTTTTAAAGGGATTCCTATTAAAGGGCTGTTACATACCGACTGATTCAGGCACTATGTGGTGCTTTTTGCGCTTCTTATATTTTTAGAGTTTAATTACTGACCAGGTCTGGACTTATTTATAAATGCTGCTACACCCATTAGATTTGGTGCTTTTTGACATAAACCCGTTTTTTTTTTGTTGTTAAAATTAGTATCAATTTGAAGGACTAGAGAAGTAGTTTAGACAATCAGTTGTCATCTAAGTACTAAATGTTCATTTAGAGCAGGGTTCTCAAACTCGCGGCCCTCCAGCTGTTGCAAAACTACAATCTCCATCATGCCTGGACAGCCAATGGCTGTCCAGGCATGATGGGAATTGTAGTTTTGCAACAGCTGGAGGGCCACGAGTTTGAGAACCCTGATTTAGAGGAAGGCAAAAAACCCATGAGGCAAGAGCCAATTATCCTCATATCAGGGAAAAGGATCCTTCCTGACTCCAAATATGGCATCAGAATAAATTCCCTGGATCAAGATCCCACCTTCAGTTTTCTAGTAGCATGTTTCAGGGAGTTCAAGGGAAACACAGGATTCTTTAGAGGTCATTCACAAGATGTTCGTTGCTATTCCATGGCATCCATAACAGTCAGCAACACCCTTGAGCAAATTTGCAATTTTACTGGTAAATCAGAAGAATACTGTGGGAAGTGCAAATAAATGGGAAGAAAAATTCCCTAGTGTGATACCTTATTTATGGCCAAATGGGACGAAGAGCTTCTATATTCCAACTCATTTTTTTACTGAACATGTAGTATACTATCAAAGGTATATCGATGACCTGTTATTTATATGGAAAGGGGACAACAATACTGCCCAAGTGTTTTTAAAGAATATGAATAACAACAATTTCAATCTAAAATTTACCTTCCATCAAGATCCCCTTAAAATAGATTTCCTAGACTTAACACTGTTCCACGAGTCGAACAAAATACATTCTAAAATTTACAGGAAGCCTACAGATACAAACCACCTTCTACATGCACGCAGTAACCATCACAAAAAATGGATAAGAAATATCCCCTTTGGGCAATTTCTAAGGACAAGAAAGAATTGTTCCAAAGATAAGGACTTTCAAGTAGCTGCTGATGACCTTGCCAGTAGATTTATGCAGAAGGGCTATCCAGACAAACTTATTAAAGAATCCAGAGACAAAGCAATTCTTCTTTCTAGAGAAGAAGTACTGCATAAACCTAAAACAGCAATACAACAGGACAACACTGGTCGCTTTTTTAAACAAATTTTCTTCCAAAACCAAAGTCATAGAAAAAACTGTACAGAACTACTGGCATATTCTCAAACAAGATACATTTCTAGGTAAACATATACCTGATAGACCTAAGTTCATTTATAAGTGAGGCCTCTCAATAAAAGGACAAATAGCCACATCGCGTATAAAAAGTAATACCTCAATACAATCAAAAATCTCATCTTGCCCTTTAAAAGGTACTTATAAATGTTCCAGATCCAAATGCGGCACATGTGGTTCTATAGCAGATAAAAGTACACAGAGTAAATTTAAAGAAATTTTTCCATTCAAGCAATTCCATAATTGCCAAAGCAATTTTGTGGTCTACGCCCTGGTTTGCCCGTGCAATCTTTTATATGTGGGCAGAACTACAAGGAATGTACATACAAGAATTATGGAACATAAAAGGAACATCAAAAAAGGTATACGAACACATAGTGTTACAGTACATTACTCAGAAAAACACAACAACAATCCTAATCTGTTAAAATATTTTGTCATTGAACAAATTTCAGAACAATTATCTGGTGGTGACAGAGTAATAAAACTTAGACAAAAAGAGACCTTTTGGATTTTTAAGTCCAATTCTTTGACTCCTAATGGCCTCAACATCGATTTAGATCTGGCAGCCTTTTAATTTTAGCTTCATAATGAATTCACAATTTCATATTTCGACCATTTGTATTTTAAAATCGTTTTAACCATTTCAGTTGTCTTATTTTACCCATTCATTTTTTTGCTGAATGAGTACCAATAATTTAAACATAGAGTGTTTCATATCCATTCCGATGTGTTCTTGATTAATGAATCATTTGGATACTTTGTATCAGTATTAATTTTATATATCTAGTGTAAACATACCATTTTTGGTCTTTTAATTATTGGCTTATGCTTTTAAATGTTTATTCAGATTTTTTATATATATATTTTTGTTATTGTTAAACTTGCATTATGTGTATCTATAGGTATTTTGATATTTTCTCATGTATTTTCCATATGCTTTTATATGTAAGCTTATTTTAGAAGTCCTTTTTCCAGTGATATGTAGCGCCTTAGAAGCGTTTGGCCCATCTGGGCGCATGCGCAAGGACTTTAGACACACGTGTACACCTCCCGATAGTGGAACGCACATGCGTTCCACACTTCAGTTCTGGATGGCCTGACGTCATCACACCACATGATCACCACCTGCATCATTAAGCGGCTTTAAATGCAGCCGGATTGCGGGACTTACGAAAATTATTCCCCTATGCAAGCTACCTAGCATTACAATCCTGAGGAAGCCGAGTACAGCCATCGGCGAAACGCGTTGAGACTGGGAGATTGCCTTTACCTTTACCGGACTTACAAGGACTTTCTCATCATTTGTGACGTTTTGAGAGTTTGAAAGATCACCTAACAGGAAAGACTTTCTCATACTTTGCGCTTACTCATTCATGTTATTGTGAGTACCCATCTATTTGTTTAATAAATTTAGATGTTTTTCCATACGATTTGCACTATGTATACTTTTTGAATTGAGTCCATTCTAGAACCATATCATTGGCTTGAGTTGTTTTTTGTTGGACCTTTGAGAACTACAGCCATTTGTTACATTTAAAGCCAGAAGCTTCACCTTCATTTGGTGAGTGCATTTCACCTAGGGGGCTCATCCCCCTCCTTCTTCATCACTCTCTGTTTTTGCTCACGATTTTATTGAGCATGTTGTCGAATATTAGCTGATTTCACTATTAGCACTGACACAATTTATAGGTCTATTATTTACACTTGTGTCCACAGTTGCCTGAATTGACCCACATTTTACTCACAGAGGGTGATACACTCTCACCCCCTTCCCCACCTTATTTCATATCTTATTTATTTCAGTTTATTTTATTTATTTTTCATTTTTTATTATTATTTTTATTGATTCAACTGTATCCTAAGGTATCACACTAGGGAATTTTTCTTCCCATTTATTTGGGCTTCCCACAGTATTCTGATTCGCATGAGTTTTTTCTCCCACATTCTACGAAGGCTCCAAGACAGTCTGCCTCATCTTCGGGTCAAGCGCAACAAGTTTTATTCTCAGTGACTGGTTTCTTTGCAATAACTTTTATTCACATATCAAGGTTGTTACGATTATTTATTTATTTCTTGGCGCTACACTACTAGATAGAATTTTGTTTATTCTATCAACACTTTGTCTTACTGGTAAATCAGTCTTATTTGCAGTAGAAGGTGATGCAAAGGTCATTTTTATTTCAATATTTTGCAATTTATATACAGCCAACATCTTCCATAGCATATTACAGAAGATAACCTTTCATTTCAGGCAATGCCCCTGTGGAGTTTACAATCTTGTTCTCTGCACAATCACACGCACTAGTTGGGTGTCAATTATTTAATCTGTAAATTGAATTTGGATTGTGGGAGGAAAACCATCCAAATGCAGAGAGAACATACAAACTACATGCATATAATATCAGGGTGGACACAAAGTATGTGTGAATTGTCCTATTTATTTGGTTTTATTTCTGTGCAGTACCTTTCTAACCCATTAGTTATGACTAATTTTCTATTAGATGGAAACATACCACAGTACCAGCAGGAAGTTAGAGCTGCCATTTTTTCACATTCTGTGTATGTGCTGAGCACATCATTTTTGGTTTAAATAAGGTGAATAGGAGAATGGCTACAACAATCCTTCTTCTGAAAACTTCTGTTATGAGGAAGTACAGAGAAACTAGTAGATACTATGGGTGAAATTTAATAATGTCGGAAAGACTGCCATCTTTCCGAGAATCTCGGGCAAGTTATTTGATCAAGTTTTTCAATGGAAAGATAGGCTACCTGTCCATTGAAAAACTTGATCGAAAAACTTGACCAAATAACTCGCCCGAGAATCTCGTGCGAGATTCTGGAAAGACGGCAGTCTTCCCGACGTTATTAAATTTCGCCCTGTTTGTTCTATGTGATCGTGATGCTATATTTCGTATCACTTTCAGTCTGGCTAGTTTGTCATAAGTTCCATCATTTGCGTCTCACTGCTAGTGATTTCCAGGTTATATATTTTATTTGCTGTTCAGTTCCTTTACAAAACCAGAAACAGCTAAACTAGGGATGTGCTGATGGCTAAACCAAATCAGTTATTCATTGTCCTTTTGAATGTGTTGAAGTTTTTTTTTATATATCAGGCAACCCGTTGTTAGCTCAGATGATTTATAAATTACAAAATGCCAAATACAATGTTTTGGATTAATGCAAAGAAGCCAGGCTTTGATATTTTTAAGTTTTAGCAAATAGCAGCCAGGTATTTTTAAAGTGAACATAATGCTCCCTGATCTATTAAATATTGCACATGAATAATTGCAAGTATTTCTGATTAGAGTGCTTTTGCGATTACATGCAAATTACCCTCTCCAATACAAAAGTAACATGCCTGCACTTTTTACTCTGGAAAATATGACAGATTCCAGTCCACCATGTTTTTAGTGTAGCACACAATTTCTCACTGAAAGAGAACAGCACCTCTAGACAGTTTCAGATGTTCAGGGTCCTCTTCAGTAGAGAGTAGGAAGTGCAAGTCTGGTATGACATGGCATAAAATCGCATTCACAGAAATGCATATTTAAGTCAAAGAGACTAACTGAGGCAGTAGGGAGAGGTATTTCTTTCCTATTGGATGGGACATGTTAAACTGATCAGATCATCCCAATCATCACCTATGAACAGTTGATCTAGTTGTAGAGCAATAAACAGATAACCCACAGTTAATAATACCAGACAAAAATCCACCAAGATGTTATAGATAGTGTAGTGGACATAAAATAGGCAATTCTGGTAAAGCCCTTACTTTTGCTTATAGGTTTTAGGAGATATATGCATATTTATCAAAGTTTAATAGGAGTGTTGGTGTATTGTAGCAAATTTGGCCTAAATAGATGTACTTTTTTCAAATGGTGTGACTTTAGACAACATACTAACAACCTACATTTAATAATAATATAATAAAAGCACAATATTAACATTTTGGTTGTCTGAATTGTTACTGAATAGTCTCCTGTAAATAAATTTCAGAGGCAGATATTTCCTAGCTCACATTATCACTTTGTTACCACATTTTCTAAGCCTTTTAGAGGAAATATCACCAGAATAGATGCAAGAACACTGCTGTAAGCTCCCCAATTCACCACTTATATCTGGCAAAGTTACTACTAAAACTTGCCCAAATTTGCACTTTGACACATGATGAATACCCAAAGTGTTGTAGTGTTTGTGGCAAATAGACATGAAAATGTACATAAATATGCAGCCAGAATAGCTGTTGAATTGGATGCAAATTTCCTCATCACAGAAAACTATTTTTGATGAAGAGTCAAATTGGTTACAAAATTCACACATCTACAGAAAAATTTGCACTTGATGAATAACCCATTAATGCTTTTACTGGTTTTGTTTTACAAGATGGACAAAATGTTAGGCAGAAGAAAACATTAATTATCACAACACCTTTAAAAAGCTGGAATATTTGCAAACATATTTAAAAGATTTAACATTTTTTGTACTGTTTCCCCACTTAAAATTGTACAAGGAAAAGTGACCTTTTTTTCAAACAATACTCATTACATCAATGTAAGAACACAGCATGACATACTTTATTGTTTCTTTATTTCAACAGGAAAAAATTCCAAACTAGATTACCCACACAGGTCTTACAGACAGCTTTGCTTATCCGAATACAAAACATTCTCAGGAAGATGAGCAAATGTTATGGAAAGCAAATGAAACTGGTTGACATTTTCTTCTGGTTCTTTCAATTTCATTTATTTAATGAATGTTGCCACTTGTAGCAAATATAAACACTGGTAGGCCCCTTAATGAAAAAGAAAGATCTACCAGTCAGGATCATATCAAGTCACATGACAAGAATCTTGGGATGTTACAGTGTTCTAAAAGAAAATATTTACATTAAATGAAAAAAAATTTTTTTTTAAGGAATGTTTAGTTTTTACCTTTATTTTGAACTGCAAGACCAAATGAATAAACCCTGTGTGTGCATAGGACTTTTGTTTGAAGTATAAGATGCACTTCTCCAGCCAAGTTAGTTTCTGGTACCCTGGGGTGAGCTGACCTTTTGCTCACAAACTCTAAAACTTCTCAACAAGGGATGCTCATAATTAGTGCTATTAAAGTCAGACAATACCTGTTATGGGCACTATTCGAATCATTTAGTCCTGATCACATGACCATCAAAGGAAGAACTGATTGGAGAAGCAGCCATTATAATTTACCCCCAAAACCAGTTAAGCTCTGTTTTCTCTGAGAACAGCAGATACATAGTAACAGTTTATAAGGCTGAAAAAAAGACAAGTCCATCCAGTTCAGCCTAAATACAATTTAAGTCTTGTTTTCTTTAAATGTAAAGAATAAGCAACTAAAGGATAGAGATCTTCAGCCAACTAGAAGGCCAATAATAATATTTTTTGCTGGAGGTGGACCATTAAAATATGAAAACAATATATAAATTAAAAGTCTGTTGAAACACTAGTAGATAAATCCTTGAAAGGTACATTTTTAATGTTTTGATATGAGTTGTGGTTTTGATGATTTTTCTCCCCTAACCTGTCCTGCACTGTGCAATAAAGGAAAATGGAAGGACAAGATGGAGAAATGAAGAATCTCCCAAAAATCCTGGTATGTCCCACAAACGTAACTGTACTTCCCTCCACAAAGAGTCTCTGCTCTGTCAAATTGTTTTCTGTGTCTTGCCCAGAGTGATGCTTCTTAGGTGAATGCTGTACAGAGCATAGCAATGATGGCAGCTCAATAAGGTAAAGGCATTAGGCAACGTAATATCTGTCAGGAACTCTTGGGGTATATCCATGTTTCTTTAAAGATCTAGCTTTAACAAATTGTTTATGCTATAAAGTCATTTTAAGCAGGAAGCTTAAGTATAGACCTTGGATTCTATAGCAGGTAAGGAAATAAGGTAACTAAAATTGCAACATCATAAATCAAAATTTTGTTGCAGATGTCAGACTTAGCATATTGTATTTAATATTCAGTACAGTGGTATTAAAACATAAAAATATCTATTCATTTAATGGTGCTGGGCCTGCCATACAGCAAAACATTGTTTTGAAAGTATTCGTTTTATCATAAACAAAACAACATTTTGTAACTTGTATAATCAGGAACTTCTCATTACTCTGCTCTTAGCAGCAAATGTATACACAACCCCTATATAGTGTGAAGGATTCTGGGATGTGTTGCTAGGATGCAAATCATTCTAGTATCCACTCCAACTCCAACCAAGAGAAAGACAACTCCAACCAGCAAAGAAAAAAACAATATCAAAGCATTTAAAAACGAGTATTCAACTTTAGAGAGAATATTTTTACATTAACTGTATAGAAATATTTACTGTACCAGTTCAATGGCACTTTTTGTCTGGTCTGGCATTGCTGGTCTTTTAATCACACACTGTGGAGACTGCATTGCTTCCTTTAGGACAAGGAACACACATAACCACAAATAGTAAGCATGTTATTCTGCCCTCAAAGATAACAGTAACATTGACTTGTGTGTGGGCGTAGCTATTAACTAGCAAGGACGTGTGACACTGGCCTTATATGTTATGATCTGTAATTCCTAGTAGGTGGAACACACATCTAGGGCGAAATTTATAAAAGTTGAAAAGGCAGATTTTGGCCTTTTCGAATTTTATCGATTGTGATAAGCGCTTATGGCACTTTCCCAGCAGTAACGGATCAAAAAAATATAGATTGAAAAGTTTTGATCGGAAAAAAAAACGATCAACAAGTATTGATCGATATTTTTGAAACGGTTCTCGTTTTTTTTTTTTTTTGTTTTTTTTTTTTTTACCATCGATATAAATTCAAAAAGGCCAAAAGGCCTTTTTCGCCCATAATATTCCTATCACATCCACAGTGATATCACTATGGCCATAAGAGTATAAATTCTACTATTTCCAAGTACACATTATAGCAGAAATCAAATTAGAACTTGAGAGAGAGAAGAGACAGTGGTGTCAATGGAATCTCCAACATTGGATAAGTAAATAAAACCATGCAGAAGTGGGCGAAAATAACATTTGTAAACAGTTTAGGATTCCTCCTCTGGCACAGTCTGAAAGAAGTCCAAAAAGGCACAGTATAACCATGCTGGCTCCTATATACTTGTTAAAAACAATATGAAAAAACAAAACAAACTGACTTACTTCTATAATTTAAATACATAGTAATCTTCCACTTTATTACATTATGACAAATAATTTCCATTTACATGTACCTTTGCAATTTGTGCAGTATATAACCTATAGAATAGCCAATGTTTCTTATCCCAGAAAAAATATTTCCCCTATATTTATATATTTATATATATTTATATAAAAAAAAAACCAGACCAGAGACATGGGAAAGAATGATAATCAGCTGCAGAGTTAACGCCATAATCAACAGACATGCCGATATTCTGATGAAGTGCAAATATCTTTGGAGTTTTTAATAAAATATATTACAATGAAATAAGACAAACAAAAATAAAATAAAAAGGCGAGTACTTCAAGTACAAGGAACGGGGTGAGTGGTCCATTTTTAGTGTTTCATAGGCTGTAGTGGGATGAGTTTCATTTCTTCCGCTGGAATACGTTTGCTAGCATTGCACCAGAAGTAGTCAGCTGCCCCATTTTGTTCAAGAACTTTGTCTTTGTATCTTCACTCACAAGGCTAGCAGCTATGGACATGGACCTGTAAAACATACAAAGTCAGTGGTAATGCTATTGAATGACCATTACATCAGAATACATAAACCATCTTTTAGAATGCTTTCCATAAATCAGTTAGATTTGCAAAACACCTAAAGCTGCCAAAACAACTAACACATCTGCTCACTTCAGGCCAAGTGAAAATGGAGTTAGTGGTTGTACACATGACTATTACACTCATCTCTTACAAGTAGGTTAATGGCAAGTATCTGTAAGAATGCTAAAACAATGCCTAATGTTATTTCTACTTTGCCTTGTTGATCGTGACCATGTTGATAAAAACTCTCCAGCTTCTGTGATCTTTGACGGCAATACCCATAATGCCTTAGTAAAAGCACATTTATGTAATTTCATTGAAAGCAATAGTAAAACTCACTTCTACCCCTTCTTTTCGGTGCCTGACTTGGACAGAGACCAAACGTTCCAGGTTGGAGCACGAGCACATGACGACATGGAAAACAGATTTGCCGGAAAAAGACAAGCTGAGAGCATTCTGGAATGAGAGCAAGAGAAGCTGAGAGCAGAGAGAAAGAGGCATACTGTAATCCAGCGAGGGCAACAAGGTAAATGGAGAACACGTTAGGAAGTTAGCAGAAGGGAAACAAAGAAATGTAGTAACTATGTAGAACATGCTCGGCAGCTTCTCCATCTCTCCAGTACAAAATGCTCAGACACCAGTCTGGAACGCTTGATTTCAGCATATGCACATTCCCTGTGCACAGGACAATGGAACTTTACAACACATTAGCAAACTAAAACACACTTCATAAGCCCTTGGTGTCTGCACTGTATGAAGCATCATACATAAACAATGTTTGGCCTGGTCTGTAACTATTTTTGAACTCTATAAATCATGCACAAGAAGCAAATATATAAATCACTCAAAAGGGGGGGTGTACATTCTGAATATATAAATGTATAAGATCATCTCTTTTGTCCCACACTGCTCATTAAATGAAATCATACTACATTTGTTCTAAAGTTGTCACAAAATCAGTTTCTACTCTGTATGAAACACTTTATACATGTTCAGAAAACTTTAAAAAAATCAGTAACACCAAAAATTGATAATGCCTCAGCTACACTGATAGTTACTATGTATTCAGTCTGTGCTTCTAAAAATTTCGTAAATTGTGTCTATAAAGCATGATATTTAGCTTTAAAAGTTGGGTTTTTCCTGCACACGTCCTGAATATGTATTATCTAAACCACCATAAAAAATAATGGGACTGGGTGAGGTCTGATTAACAACATGGCTGCTATCAGTAAAGATAAAAGAGTCTAAAAACTAACATTTGGGGATTTAATTGCAAACATAACATTTTTACAAGTGTTGTATTTGAAAAAAATACCATATCAATATAAATAGGAATTTTTATATTTTGGTGTTACTGGCCTCATACAGGTATGGTATTGATGGGAAAGACCTGCAAGACTGCATTACCAAGGGTAAGCCTTCCCTCAAAGCACTGTCAGAATTCAAAATGTTAGTACAAACACCTAAACTTCCTTATGGTATTTAATATAAAATTAACTCAGTGTTGCTATTCAGCAAAATGGTAAAAAGTTTTAACACTGGTACTTTCAGTAAGTTGCACGTAACTCTCCAAAAACACCCTGTACATTGTGAATGCTACAACATACACAAGGAGTTCTCTCAATAGAAGCATTTTATCAATAAAGTGCACTAACTTAATTAGGTCATTTAGCATGCCACGGTAATAAATGGTAAAGCAATGTAGAACACAGGCGTAACTGGTTATCTAAGGGAAAGCTAGACCAAGCTAGACAGGAACACACCAATTCATTAAATCAAAAACAGGAAAACTACTTTTCCTGCTCTACACGTACCCATGCTCAAAGGGCTATTATGCTTCTAGTTATGGACAAATATGTAAGATTCCCCATCCATTATCAAACACACAGTGAAGCTGTGGAATTCAGCAGGATAAAATAAGTCACAGTTTTATCATTTCTTATAACTAAGGTGATATAGCCACCAATAGTGTAAATTACCAACCCCTGAGACCAGGTGCAGGATTGGCACTGGGTCCCCTTCCCCAATTTGAAGGCAGTGATGTCAATCATAGATGTAGGAAACCCTGGGCTAGAAGGTCAAAGCAGAAAATATGTAAAGGCAAGAGAACTGTTTAAACAAATGCTTTTCAGAAATAATCTATTTTTTGTAAATTACCTTGCTATCTAAACACTGGCAAAAGCAGACAATATTGCAGAAGAAAAGCTTGCAGAAATATGACTCAAGGTGGAAATTCACAAAAACAGGTGCAAACATGCACTGGTGTAGTAAACCTATAGCAACCAATTGGACAAATGGGTAAATTATTCCAGCGGCAGCAAACCAATCAAAGCTCACCGATTGGCTGCTATGGGTTACAATGCCTCTCAAACTTACATCTATGTTTGCAAATTTCCCTTATGGGCTGTTATAGGGGCAAAGATGAATAATACAGAGTACCTCACTAAATCAAAACAAAAGTCAACACTGGAATCAAGGCACCAATCTGATCCTATAATATAAGACTACAAGACATTTCTACTGGAACACATAATTTACACCACCAAATAATCTATTTTAAAACTAGATCTGGAAGGAAAAGGAAGACCTAAAAAAAGGAAGGTAATATAAGGGAAGCAGCAAGTGTAGAGCTGAAAGAAGGGAACTTCCCTTTTAAGCAGACAAGTCTGTAGCTCATATTTACAGCGATACTAAGCAAGCAAACAATTTTTGCCTTTTACACAACGTATTACAAATACGAGCATACAGCTCTACATGAAGACGTATGTCATACACCTGCACTCTTTAAACTGGAAGCTTCTGCCTCCTGTTAAAATAAATATCCTCCTTTTGCCTGAAAGATGTAATTATCTTACGCTTTCACTAATTTATTCAGTAGCAACATTTAAAGAACTGTGATAGTTTTTTGGAAAAATGGAGATCGCAATTTTACTATTTTAACAAACCATTAACACCAGACAGAGAGAATTACTTTTGGATTGGCATGGCAATTAGTGCTATGGAACATAAGGCATAATATTGGACATACATGTAGGAAATAATAGGACTAGGTGTGGGTATGTTTTATCTGTTAAAGGAACAGTTTAGTGAGCAACAGTTATTTTCCTGTCTTTTTGACACTGTTAAATAAAAGCTAAATAAACACTTTTTGAAGTATAAATTATTTACATATTT
>JAKJJM010062223.1:0-10392 GCA_021901965.1 Pipa carvalhoi | reverse complement strand
TCTCTCTCTCTCTCTCTCTCTCTTTCTCTCTCTCTCTTTCTTTCTCTCTCTCTCTTTCTTTCTCTCTCTAGTTATCTCTCTCTTTCTCTCTGTCTTTCCCTCTCTCTCTTTCTTCCTCTATCTCTCTTTCTCTCTCTCTTTCTCTCTCTCTTTTTCTCTCTTTCTCTCTCTCTCTCTTTCTTTCTCTCTCTCTCTCTTTCTCTCTCTTTCTCCTTCCCCCTCTCTCTCTTTCTCTCTCTCTCTTTTTCACTCTTTCTCTTTCTCTATCTCTCTCCTTCCCTCTCTCTCTCTTTCTCTCTCTCTCTCTCTCAATTGTAATGAAGACATTGTTACCATCAGTGGTAGAATGAGACAGACTTCTCTGAGCTAGAAAATCACATTTATTTTTGTGTTGGTGTCACATTCTTTGTGTTGGGTTAATATCTACATTTCTCTCTATCTGCTAATATCTACATTTCACATATAATGAATGCAATGGTGTGACAAAAACTGTTACCCCATTATTAACAGGAATACATAATGGAGATGCGTGGTTGGTGCAAACATGATCAAAGGTCTGACAAGTTTACAGTATTATTTTTAGTCAAGGGAAATGACATGTTTAATATAAAGAGGTCATTTGTAGATGATTGCTTAAATATTTGCGAAGTTATTCTTAATGCAGTTATATGTATTGATTTTTTTCTCACATAATTTAACAAAAACTGAAACAAGATATACATAATTTATGAAACTGAAACACAAAAGAGTTTTTTCTGCCCCATAGACTGACCGATGGATTTAGCCTGTTTGGGATCCATCCTGTAATGTAACTTCTTTCTGTTAGCTGAGGTTGTGCATGTGCTTTCATAGCAGTGGTAACTTCACTCTCTTGTTGGCAGGGGTAGTATGTAGCAGTTCTTGATTCTAGTACAGTCTCTGTTTTTTGGATCCATCATAGAGGAAACTTTTCAATAGGAGTCATCCTGGAAGTTAAGTTGAGGATGTCGGTAGGCTTGAGTTAGAATTTTAAAGATAGCCCAAGACCAAAATGAGATTTTGGGGGAAATTTACTAAAGTCGACTAGATAATGTAGGAGAAACAGCCTATTTTTAATGACATTGCTGTTTTTGCCTATTTACTAATGCTGTTCTATGACAATTTTATCAACCAAAATAATTTGCCTGATTCACAGCACCTTTGGGAAGGCCTGTGAAAGGGTTTGAAAAGGGTTTATAATTACAGTTAAAAGAAAAAGCTGTAAAAGAATGCCATATTTAAAAATCACTGTGATGCTATTATTGCTGCTTTTATTAGCATTTTATGCTGTTCCGCTGTGTAGCTAAATTATATATAAAGCACTAACTCTCTTCATATTATTTTATTTACCCATGAAAACTGAAAATTGAAACACTTACCCAAACCTTCCATATATTGATAGGTACCACTATATACCAAAAAAACAAGCCTCTTACAGTATGTTGCTGACTGCTTTATCTATTTGTTCACTTTAAGGAACAGTTAAGTCCCTAGAGAAATAATCTTAAAAGTAATTCTGTGCGCTTATTATATTGCTATATTGCACATCATTTCTACCTAATGCTAAATGCTTGAAAATCAAGCTTGAAAATCAGTACTATTTACTTCCTGCTTAGTGCCAGTTGATATAAAGCTGCTAGCCTGCGACTTGATGGCATCCCAAAAGGGACAATCTGAAGTGGTATAAAGCTTAGTATGAGAGAGAAGGGGTAGTCTGCTTTATCTTGCAGGTTACATGGTAAGATCCTCTTATTAGCAGTGGACCATCCCCTACACAGAGCTGCTGAATGGATATAATTAGCAGAAGCTAGAGATTTTTGTTTTCTTTCTTTTCTATTAATATTTCACTATTTATTTATTATGCTAATACTATTTGCATAAATTTCATTTACATCTACATTTAGTAAATTTATTTTTATTAAGCAGTTGCTTCTGCAAGCTTAACAGTTCCTTTACAACGAGTCCAGCACTGAGTTCCTGCACAGCTCATAGCTCTAAAAACATTCTAGTCTCAGTGTGAGTAATGCAGTACCAAAGTCTGCCACGCCATTACTGATATTGTAATATAAGTACAGGGCACCGCTCAGTGAAAGACTCACTTTAAGAAAATGAAGTAAATCGAATCACATGTGTGCATATATTGTTAAAGCAAACGTACCATATATCTAAAGAAATTATACTTTGATGTAATTTGTAAGTGAATTTTCAGTACTAAAGCATAAAGATGTGTTCTAAAAGAAGCAGACATAAGTTATACTGCACAAATCAAATATTATGTTTTAGTATTTTTTTTAATAGATTCATAGGGCGAAATTTATTCAGCCCGAAAAGACTCGAAGGCTCAGATTTGAATCTTTTCGGGCTTAAGTTTGCAAGATTCTCGCTGGAGATGATCTCACGAGATCTTCCCGCGGGAATTTTGACTTCCAGATTCTGGAAATCGGGTCTTTCCACCGAAAAGTAGCCATAACTTCTATGGCTACGAAAAGTTCGCCCTTAGTGCTTTTTAGTACTTTTTATCAAAATGTATCCTATTGTGGATTAGACCATAGTCATTCCTTTCCTTAAAGTCTTTTATTGATTTTTGACTCTTAATAAACAGCGCCCCTCAGTGGCCATCTTTTTCTGAATAATGGAATGATTGGTAGGTTTTACTCACCAAAAAGTTTTAAACAAAATCTACAATTGAAGAAAGTCTCCATAGAATCTATATATTGTTTGCATTAATAGTTATCTAAATAAACAGGTAAACAACTTCTTGAAAGTGGCCTCATTTCATGCAGTATCTTTATAGCTAGATGTGTTTGTTTTTGCTAGGAGAAAGCAGTGTTGCGCTGCATAGCTTAATTAGCAATGAGTTCACTTTTCACCTAGCTGGCCAACAGAATGAAATCGATATATTAAATAGAAACAACAAGACCGTGTTTTCCTTTATGATTTACTCATGTGATATTCATAAAGCCATCATTTCAAATTCAATTATTTGCCTCACTATTAAGTCATTACGTTGAATACACAGTTGCTATAGTTGCTTAAATGATATTAAAATAAATAGCTCTCTAAGCCCAACAACTTCTTCAGCAGACGCCATCATTCAAAATAAGGAGAGGGTTATTTTAAAAAAATACATCTTTTTGTCTGACTTCTCAGCTGGGATGTTGGTGGAAGCACGGGCAAGTCTGTCTGTTATTGTTATCTCTGTCTTTTTTTGTCAATTTAAAAATGATTTGAATTAATCAAAGCAACAGGCTAAAGCAGAATAAGTTGCAATAAAGTGGTTCTTGTGTAGAAATGGGGTAACATAGGTGTTCCGTATAAAAGGGGGCAATAATGGAAGTGTAATACAAACATGCAATATGAAGGGTTCAGTAAATACTCCCTTGTACCGGGGTTAATGCTGATAGAGTAAGACTCTAATGATGTATGAGATTTGTCATTGCACATGTATGGTTTAATGGTTCCTTTATGCTATGAAAAGATTATTGCTATGAAACATAAAGGGCATTAAACCATAGGTAATATATCTTCATGTTTTTGCCGACCTCACTGTGCACATTTAAACTAACCAACTTTGCACACCTGTGACTTATGGTTTATACACTGCAGGGTGTCTAACTTTCTTCTACAAAGAGGCTGCTGTAAAAGTGGCTTTCACTTTCTGTGTCCTGGAAATAGAAAATAGTGCAAAGAGAATTCATCAACATGGGTAATCATTTACAGAGGTCTAGTAAACCATAACAACCAATCAGCAGTTAGAATTCACTGATGTAAGGGAGCTAGAACAATAAAAGTCAATGTATGCTTGGTTGCTATTGGTTACTAGAATGGAAAGGCATATTTTAAAGTTTCACCATGTTATGAAATGCACTTTTCCAGATTCACTAGGTTTACAGAATCAAACTTCTGCTTGGGTGCAATAAACCTGGTGTGAGCCAGTTGCAGATCCATACTGTTAAATATATGGTTATCACTTCATCCCTTAAAACTCAAACAGATATAAAATGCACATGCTGCAGTGCTAGCCTAACATTTGTTTAAATGCATGGCTACATAAAATAGCTGCAATGTGCAGCATTTATTTCAACTAAATTAGCCTAGCATTTGGAGTATGTGTGTTTGATGGCAAGCCTATAGTCATATTGTTATACATAGCTTATTCACCAGAATGGAAAAAAAATATCTTAAGTAATTATACAAAGAAAAATGCTGTTTAGTTTTATGACATATACAATACAGACAGATTTTACATTCTGCCCTGAAAGTTAAGTATAAAAAATTGGAGAGCCAGAATTGTATACCATAATGCAGGTAGCTGTTTGGGATAACTAAACAAATGTTTAACTAAGGTATAGCGGTTCAGACATGTAAATGTAATCTGTCTATTCAAACTGAGCGATGGATTTTAATTACTACATGGTAGAGGATAACATCCAAGTTCGGGGTAAGGGTCATTATGATGATTAACTCTTGTTCAAGTTGGTCCTTGTCTGTAGTATGTGCACAAATGATGATGAAGTCCCTAGTGGGCTCATTAACAAGAGAGCAGGTAGAATATACTATTTCTGGATTAATGCAGTTGCTGTGCCTTAAGATTTTCTTAATACAAAATAAACAAGTGGACATTTAGTTATAGGGTAAACTGGTACATAGTGCATACACATTAATAAAATACAGACTTCCCAGTGAGACAATTGTCATAAATCATTTATTATATATCACTGTTTTATACTATTATTATTTATATTTGGGGCCAGATTCTCCATTGTCCGTACCCCTGCGAAAATGCCTTTGCGAAGGCCTTTCCGCGAAGTGCATGAGGTGCGCCGCTGAAATAGTCTATTTTATACAACTTCAAAAACTGTGTCCAGAATGTTCTATGTACATCTAACACGCCACTGTCACTACATTTGTAACCTGCTGGATAGCAGTATCAATATGTTTTCATTGATTACCTTTTCAGTTAGTTGCATTATCTCAGTTCTATGAGGTTCTTTTTCTAAATCATAAAACCATCACAGATTTCACAGCAAGGCATTATCCCTTTCTTTACTCCCTCTTTGCTGTAAAATTGTTGACATTTGTCATAACAACCTTAAGCCAATGACCTGGTGATTATTTTTTTTATATTAAGCTAGTGGCTTTAAAAAAATCAAGATTTACAAAGCGTTCTTGAAAGAGATCCCCCACATCTTTTTTTTTTTTTTATACAGAATACAAGAATGCATTCACTGGAATAATATTACAAATGCTATATGACTGAGATGTGCTAGTTTAATAGTTATCCAGTATAAAAGCAATTAAGTAGTATTATTAAGATTAAAATGAATACACTTTCT
The DNA here is from genome assembly GCA_021901965.1 of Pipa carvalhoi. Lineage (NCBI taxonomy): Eukaryota > Metazoa > Chordata > Amphibia > Anura > Pipidae > Pipa > Pipa carvalhoi. The sequence continues at coordinate 5,038 of JAKJJM010062223.1, read as the reverse complement.
ACATAAAACTGTATATTGGGATATATCATCTTCACGGGCATTGCCAGGGGGGCTGTTGAGTTGATTTACATTAATTCTAATCAGTTTAGAGAATTTCTTTTGGGGAGAACTCTTGATTTGTTTCCAGATAAGGAACAGATTAATATGCTTGCCTGTTTCTAGTGGGAATAGTTAAACATTTGTCTTTTTCCATTTGGATAGATGGTTTCATTTATATTTTGGTGAGCTGTTATCAGCTATTCTTCTGATGCTTGTTCCTTATTCCTTACTTTGAAGTCATGGAACATAAGTTAATAGAAAGTAATTCAGAACCCAGTAAGGTGTGCGCTGATCTCCCAGCTTGCTAACACTTTACACCGCTGAAATGAAATTAAGCGTTTCATTTCATTTTTATTGCGGTGCAAACTTATTTTAAAGTCATTTAAAGACAGATGGGTTTTTCTAAGATTTCCAAAAAAAAAAAAAAAAATATATATATATATGTATAATTTTTTTTTTACTGTGATTGTAAACCATTTTAGATAGCTGAAGAAAATATAAAGCTTAATCCAATACATACTCTATGCCTCAATAGTCATTAGGCTGTTAGATACCAAACTGTAATGTAGAAATTACTGCATTAACCGCCTGAAAAACATTTAAATGCACATTAACTGCTGAGACACTAAAACAGTTCTATCCATTTTCAGTGCTTTCCCATTGACTTCCATGCTGTTTTCATCAGAGTGACTCCAGGAGATGCTTGCTGTGAAAGCCTAAAAGGAGCTATCGGGAGCCAGTCAGTATTGGGACAATGCTCAATTAGTGGCGAGTTCTTTATTTCATCAGGCTTGGGAGTTCCTGTTTAGTAACAGGGAAGGAAGGAAGGAAAGATGTACAATGAAAGTACTTGGCAGGGCAAGTTGTCAGAAGGATATTCTCAATGTATTTTAGCTCTTCCACTTACAAGTTCAAGATAATACTTTAATAAGAAGACCATGGCAAGGGAAACAGACTAGTACACCTGTGAGGAAACAAAAACATATAGGGCGAAATTTATTAAAATCGTAAAAAATCGTGGGCGAATTTTCAATTTTGCAGCCGCGATAAATTGAAAAATCGCGACCGTGACTTTTTTCGAATTGTGCAAAATCGAAAAATCGCGACCGCGACTTTTTCGACTTATGCAAAATGGAAAAATCGCGACCACGACTTTTTTGACTTGTACAAAATCAAAAATCGCGACTGCAACTTTTTTCCATATGTGGGAAAAATCGCGACCGCGACTTTTTCCCCATTTGTAAAAAAATCGCGACCGCGACTTTTTTCTATCTGTGAAAAATCGTGACCGCGACTTTTTCGATTTGTACAAAATTGAAAAATCGCGACCGTGACTTTTTCAATTTTGCGCAAATCGAATAATCGCGACCGCAACTTTTTCGATTTTGCACAAATCGAAAAATCGGCCGATTTTCGATTTTATTAAACTTCGCCCATGAAGTCTGTTCCCTTTCTTTGTTTAAAAGCAGCCATGCCAGCCTTCAGAAAAGTGCTGAACTGAACAAAACTTAAGGGTGAGACCAATTTCCCTGTTAAAAACAATGGTCCACCTTTGTTTTATATCTTGTGCACCCCTTCAATTGCAAAACCTCTTTTTTTTCAACAAACATATTCTGCATTTGTTGTAGAGATTTATCGATATTCCTATTAGCTGTTATATTTCCCTGCTGGGTTGCTATAATCAGTTAAGTGTCAGGACTGGTACTTGTTTTCCATAATAAACATGAGCTTTGTCTGGGAAGGGATGTCTGACCCAGGCCTTCCTAGGGAAGTATTTGGGAATCTCTAACCCAATAAAAACTCTTCAGTGAGATACCTTGGTTTGACTTTCGGAGGCTTCATAGGCTGAGTTTAGCAGGTAGTGGATTAGAAGAGAAAAGAGCATATGTTATAACAATGGGAATTGCTGCTAGTATCAGGGAACCCAAAGGAATAATTCCCAGGAATAGTCACTCAGAGTGGGAAGCCCTAGGTAATAGTTAAACTAAGTTAGCTCCTGTAACAGTGCAAAGTGCATATAAGATAGTGCAGTTAGGATAGTGATTACTCACCCACTGAGGAAACTGAGAGAACTTAACCCCAGGAGTTTTAGGTAAACATTCACTCCCCAGTTGGAAATCATAGTTGTCAGATAAGGTTTCTCATGAAAACACCTTTAGGTAGTGGGGTAAACATGCAAGCACTCTGCCTATACCTCCAGGAGTATAACTGCTCTTGCACTGTAATTGCTGTTAGATTGCATGCTGGTCATTTTAACTGCTTCTACTAAAAAAGTCGCTTGCACCAAAACTGTGTTAATATCCACTTTTCTCAGTCTGTAATCAGTGCCCCCATTTAATATTGTACTAGTCACTAATCCAGAGAAATGATTGTTGGATCTGTAGTGTTTATAATTCAAATATTTTGGCCAGAATATCTGGCAAATTCAACATATCGTATATTTCTTAATTATTTCATATATTTGACAGAAGACATATAAAATTATGAGGTTGATAGTACAGAGGGATCAGTCTTTAGATGATGAATGCTGACATTTGCTGATTTTTTTTTTTTAATTATTAAATCAAGCCACAGTGAAATCAAATATTTCTGTAAATACCATCTACTCTACTAGTTTAAGTCATATAAGCTATGGTTGAGAGCGTTTGGACTAATGTTTGATGCCCCATTGGTTATATGTATGAATTCATAATTGGATGTAGTCTGAAGTCCAGTGAATACCCCTTCAGGTCTTTTTTTTTATTAAAATACTTAAAGCAAAATTTAATTTGTAAAGTATGACCTTTCCAATGCTTCTAAGATTAAATATTAAACCACTGAAAACTGTTTTGTTGCCCAGAATTGTCAAGCTTTTGGATAAGGAAGCATTTCATGGTAGGTGTGACGAAGCATAAGACCCAAAGGAAAACAGGAATTATTCTGTAAATATGTGATTCCATGACAGACACTTCAACAAATTCAGAAAAGATTATTTTCTTTGTTGTGCTGAATTATTGCACAGGTCACAACATTACGCCGATCACATATTTTATATAAACAATAAGTAGTAGATAGGAAGAAGCAGTGCGATGGATGGTAAATTAAACCATAGAATTTTACTGTGATACAAACAACAACAGTTATCTACTACTTATAGTTTGTCTATTGTGCTGGGACGGAGGTACTAGAATTAGTAGCATTTAATCTACAATTAAGAAGTACTCACCTGAGAATCCCCCCTGTTTATTACACATATTTTATATACCACTACAAAACTATTCTCTGTGAACTTGTGAACAATTAGGGTATTCATCATGTATCAAAGTTACAGTTTGCAAAGGCTTCTCAGCATTCATATGCACATTTGACTTCAAATCCAAATGACAAATTGGGGAGCTTATGGAAGGGTTAATGTACTGGCAACATTTTACTTAAGAGGTTATAAAACTGTGGCAACCAAGTGCCAACATAGCCTTGAAAATGTCTCCCACTGAAAGAGATGTAAAAACAATTTTTTAAGTTACTTTTACAACTATTCTCCAATGACAATATCAGTGACCAAAATGCAACAGTGTCTTTTCTAATGATAATTCTTGCATATTTCCAGTATATTGTCAGTAATATAGAAAAATATAGTTATAGTGGCATTGTCACCTTTAAACAGATCCATGTAAAGATGACATGATTTTGCTTCAATAAGTCTATTTATGACATATTCACTTCTCTCAGAAATTACTGTTTGCTTTATCCTAGTGACAATATGCTAAATAGTGAACATTAAAAATTGACTTGGCTGCATAAGGGGGTAAGAAATGTGGGTTGTTGTAATTATTTTTCTCTAAGGGCCTCTAGCTACCACTTTAAATATTTTTAATAATTTTCATTAAGTATGCATGTCTGCAACACCCATGATTAAAAAGTGATGAATTTTTAATGTTTTGGGCCATTAATATGCCCCAAATCCAACTGGATGGGAAGAAGTGTAATAAAAACATAGGTACTGGGTTTGCACAGGTCATCAAGTGATGATTATAATCTGTCAGAGCTCAAAATTCCCCTCAGTCTAATCTAAATTGTTAAGAAACAGGATGTTTCTGCTTAATTGATTTGAGCAAAAATTAAATATATCCATCTTGCTTGATGTCTCCTGGTTATTTATGAAACCTAACTATGGATGAGGATTATACAGAACAAGTTTACCTTATTACTCATAGGAATTAGAACTAATGTTACAAATATAGATGGAAAACTCAAGTGGGCAAAGACACATTTGTAAAACAATTATAAAATGATGTATGCATACTGCTGAGAAGCAACTCACTTCTGGCTGGGAAACCATAGTGCTGTTTTTCCATTCCTGGCATCATAAAAGTGTAATCATTAAATGTTTAATGATGGAAGCCTATGAAAATTAGATCTGGATTTGTCTTTATATAAAAGGAATATGCTCTGTACTGCAGAGCTGGAAATCATATTGATGTAGTCAGTTTTTATTTAGTTTGCGATCAACTAAAGAAGTATTATTGCACTGGAGTGTTGTTGACCCTACTTTTTGTAATTGATTTAACACACTTTTTTAATTAGGAATTATATCATGCCGTACATGCCAACATCACTGTTACAAGATGAAGTTTTATGGAATATACTTTATACAGGTCTGAATATATTATGGCTCAACTCTGCACAGTGTATTTCTTATATCTCCCTTGTTAAAGGGGAATGTTGGCCTTTATGTGTACGCACAAGCTGAACTGCTACTTTGTAATCACTTTGAATTCATGCTGTATACTGTTGAGGCCATGTGGTATACAGCAGAACTGTGTACCAGGCAGTTAACACAGGAACCTAGAATGTAAGGTTGAGAGTCCATAAATATTTGCAACCCCATATTGATGTTGAACCAGGGAAATGAGAAAAAAACTCATTAAAGGGGAACTATAGTGGCAAACCATACATAACCGATTGAGCTGGGAATGCACAGTCGGTTAGTTTCAGTGAAACACGGGGGGGGGGGGTGGTC
>JAKJJM010062219.1:0-11271 GCA_021901965.1 Pipa carvalhoi | reverse complement strand
TTTTTTTTTTTTTTTTTTTTAACATCAAAAAGTTGTTTATCGGTCCTGCATAAATCAATGGAAACCTTTATACATTTCTACTTTCAGAATCAACACACCATGCAAATTTGATATACGAAAAAGAAGTCTGTTTGTTTTATGACTACAGTAAATAGAGTAGGTGCATTAAAATTTATCTACTGACAATATTACACATTAAAACAAAATGTTGAACTTAATTAAAGCATTTTAATAAAAAAAAAAAAAAAAAACAACTAAAGCTGCACCACTAAAGTGGTAATGAAGTAGTTAATAATCCAATTCTGGTGTAAATGTTACCAATGTGAAGATGGTATGATCCAACTCATCTAGAGCCCTACATTACCAGGTATTTAAATAGATTTACAAGCATCAGCATTGGAAATGTTTTTTAGGATACCCATAATGAGACAGTACGGAGATGGATATATATACATAGTAATGAAAGATATCCCCAAACAGATCCACCCAAAGAGCGAAATTTAATAAGCCCGAAAAGACTCGAAAAGTCGAATTTGAGTCTTTTTCCCTGTGAAAGACATCCTGCGGGAGGTTTTGCTTTTCGATTTTCCAATTTGGATTTTTCGATGGACCGGTAGCCATCTGTACTATGGCTGGTTTACCTTTCCATCGAAAAATCCAATTCACAAAATCGAAAAGGAAAACTCCTGCGGGATCATCTTGCGGGAGAAAACCTTACTTTAATAAGCTCGAAAAGACGAAATTGAGTCTTTTTGGGCTCATTAAATTTCGCCCAAAATGGGCCAATAAGAAAGGAAAAATGTAAATTTGTGGTGGGTTTGGGATGGACAATGCATTACAACCCTTTCAGGGTAAGGAAGAAATTTCTAAAGATCATTTCAACGTTTTTGGTTCATTTCGCTGTTTATCAGTGTTTTTCGGCACTATTTTTCAATTCACTGGAATTTACAAATCTGCCGATTTATATACGACTGATATTGATAAATATCGATCCATCAAAACTGGCACACACTGCAGTGTTTATGTTCTTTTTAAGTGTGACTGCGGCTAAATGACCTGACCAACTCCATAGGGAATAAAGGGTTTTTGCCAGCCTAAAGGAGGCAAAAAAAAATTACAGGGAGCGGCTTTATAAATCGCTGAAACGGCAATGTCAATACATATTACTGATATTTCCCCAGCGTTAACATATCAAAAAACTTTTTGACTTTTATAAATATCCCCTCAAAGCTATAAGGTATATAGGTTCCCATTAGCTCTTACAGACATTTTACAAATTAGAAAAATGAAATATCCAGCAGTCAATTTCATTCTTGATCAGTAAAAATGATTTATGTATGAAGCATGGTGATGGTCTAAAGAAAAGCTAAATTTGAGTCATTTTCTGTTAAAGAAAGAAAAATTAATTATCAAAAAGGTTGCTGAATATCTGTAAATCTTGAAGTGTGATTAGTAAATAATTTAAATTTAATGTGAAGTAACCCTGGTCTTCTGAAACTGGATTTCATGTAGTTGCATTTTTCTCCCTGATTGGATTTGAACCTAGAATGTGCAGCTTGTGTTCTGGCTTAATCCTCTAAACTATACAAGCAGGAGTTTCCATACCATTTGCATTGTTCCTTCTGTCTTTCAGAGCAGTGCTGCAATAATTAGCAAATAATCTACCGGTTGTAAGCATACGTGCAGCTTATCATTCTAATCCACAGCCCTATAGAAGGCATATTACTGACTTTTACTCACTGCCCAAGCTGGTCACGGATTTATGAATTATGCAGAAACATTCTCCAGTTACCCAGGCTCCCTGACATTAAGAGGGCAGTGTGGTAGATCAGTGTTTACCACTGTTGTCTTGTAGCATCTGGCCTAGGGATCAGCCCCACCCTAGACTTCATCTGCATGGAGTCTGCATGTGCATGCTGTACCTGTGTGGACCTTCTCCAGGTACTCCAGTTGTCTCCCACAGTCAAAAACATACTATGTTAACTGAAGCCTGACTAAATTAGCATTAGTCTGTGTATGTGATTGCTTAGGGAAACTAGACTAAGCTCCACAGGGAGACTAAAATGAATGATTAATATCTGTAAAGTGCTGTTAAAATGTTATAACATTTATGCAGAATAGTTTGAATTGAATGTTTCTACATTGACATATCTTGGGCTATAGATATTTTTGGAACAAAAAGTTCAGAAATTGTCACATATTAGAGCTATTTAGCAGATCCAAGCTCTTTTCATCATAATCTGTTGATGTCATTAAAAAATATTTACTGGTGATAATATCATCAATATTAAGAAATATTCTAGCGTTATCTGATGCACAATTCTATTTTATGGAAAAGGGTTATACTGAAATTCCTGTGTTGGTTAGCAGCTGCAAGGATTTGGGACACATTTGTCCATACATGTGCTACTCCCAAAAGAGTATTTTATATTACCACACTATTTAAAAAGCTGACATCAGAGGTCACAGTGTATGGAAAGATGTCCTAAGCAATCATTTTGTCTGGTAAGGATTATGGTACAGCCACCTGTTCATTTTTTTTAAAGTTTTAATTAAAACCATTATACCTTTGCTTAAAAACATTTTTGGAATGTAATTACTAGGATTATTTAAACAAGAAATATTTATAAGTAAAACAGATGCCATCTATATTTCTAACTAAACTAAATGCTATATTTAAGAAAATGAATCCCTATCTTTTTATTGGGCAAACTTATAAAAATCTCTATTAGTTTAGGGTGACACTGTTAAAATATGTAAAATAACTATAGAAAAAAACCCAATAAATGACTGACATAGGCATTTTCTTTTTTATTTATTTGATTTAATTATATATCCCTTGGTGCTAAGCCTTTGATGGTTTGTCATAGTAAATTCATATAAAATTATACTTTCACAAAAAAAGTTTTATAACTTAAAATAGTCCAGGCAATGCTGTGTTTGTTAGATCGGTATTCTTCTGCACCTATATTAGATTCCAAACAAAATCCAAGGAACACTGGAATTCATTTAAACATGTATTATTATAAAATTTAATTAGTACAAAACATTTCTTCATCAAAAAATACACCCACTATAGAAAAAAAGCTGGATTCTCTAATAAAAAAACTTCCACCTATGGAGATTTACTATTCATAACTTTTTTAACCAACAAGACAACATAATTTTCTCAAGATATTCTCTGTCTGTCCCTAGCAAAGCCATTTTGTACACTTGGGTCTCATATTTACTTCGGTGCCAAATATAAATATTTTATTTATATTTACTTAAGAGCAAAATTGCTGTTTTCTCCTTTTAAATGTTGTTGCCCACTTTTTGGAATATTTTCATTAGGATAAAGTTCTCAGAAAGTAGAGTCTATTATAATAAAATGTCCTATAATATTTTGCCCTGTTTCTTTGAAACAAAGCATAAGATATCCATTGTTTTACCTCTGTGCTTTGTGATTTAAAGGAAATGTTATTCAAATATATAAATAAAGGGTCAAAACTGAGATTAAAACACATGCATTTAACCATCGCAGACACACAAAGTTTAAGATTCAGTATAAGGTTTCAGCCCTGAATGTTTAACAAGAATAAGGTTTGGCTAAACCCATAAGATCAGCCAGATGATAAATATAAGCACTGATTTTCATGTGATCATAATGCAGAGGTCACCTAAAGTTGATGAAATAGAAGACCACATAAGTATGACTTTACTGACAACCATACTCAATTTTAAATTTGTATCTTCAGATCTGAAGAATTTAGGGGATTGCAATATTTTGCAACATACTAATAAAGCAAATCAAATTGTGCATTATATTAAATTTATATTTTTGGCAAATATTTACCAAGGACAAAATTGTAATATTCACAGATTTTATACATTTTCTCTAACCCTGCACCTTATCCACATTAAAATGCCATAGCATATTGGGAATAGTAGCAGTGAATTTTCTCTCCCCTTCCCTTCTCCTGTGTATAGTTTTTGATATTTTACATTCAAATTTTTACATTTTTTTAAATGTTTACAAAAAATGAAAATTAAAAAGTCTGATAAAAAAAAAAAACTAGGACAGAAGTTTGTTTTGGTACATTTTTGATTAGATTTTAAAATTTACACCTTGCGGTACCCACGGGAAGTAAAGGGTCATGCTAGGTCAGAAGTGGTGAACTTTTTTTGGGAAAATGAAAGTGAACAAATTTAATATTAATTAGGAACTTTATCTCAAAAACACATTGAAATCAAAGAAAAATCTGGCAGTGTAGGAAATTAATTGTGAAAAATATGCAAAGAAAAAAAAAAAGAAAGAAAGCTTGAAGTGGTAAAAACGTGCTAAAGAATTAAAATAACCATCGCAATTTTCTTTTTGATGCATTTCGCTCCTTAGTAAATATGGCCCTTTCAGCATTTTCTAGATATTCTGTAATCTCAATAGAGCACTTTTTAATGGCTTAGATTTATCTAGCTGGTCCCTTTGATTACAATTGACTAAAAATTGGAACTGCTTTGACTGATATAACAGTGTATGTGTTGCTAGCTGCTTGATAAATTGGGACAATTATTTATTGCATCAGTGTTAGCCATTTATGTACGCAATATGTATTATGAAATATATATTTTGCCCCCTTTAAATAGCGTTTAGTTGTGCAATGAGTTATTTTCAAATGTTTTAACCTGGGAAGATCAATTTTTTGATCTCCCACTAGCATAGCGTAAAATTTTATAGGTAGGTATGGTGTGTGAATGTAGGTGTGGTAATAAAAAAAAAACACCCAATCTCTAGAGCCCCCATTCAACAACCCATGTATAAATTCTAGCATATCTGCATCGGGGATTTGTTTACTTATGATGCACTCATTTAAATACAAGGCTCCAAGCATCCAAGAAAAATGGTGTTTTAATGTTCTCATTATTCAAGTGAACAGACTGCAAATTTAATTACATAGTCTATGACATTTAATATATTCATTCGTACAAAAACTAACAAGAGTTTGAATTACTATTTCTCTCTCTCCATCCGACAAGAAAACAAGTCCCAGCAGAGAATGAAAAAAATATTATTATCTTCAAACCAGGGCTCTAAAGAATAACTTAATTGATATTATCAGCTAGTCTATTAAATTATTTTACTCAAGTTGTCTAGAGAAAGCAATTTAATGCATATTTAATTAGCCAGAAAATAAAGCAAGCCGAAGCATCCTATTGACCATGCATACACAAATTAAATTCTTTATCATCACTAGTGTTTTCATTACCTACTTCACCACCGGTGTAGAGGTCAGAGTTTGTCGGGTGAACGACAGCATCACTGTCAATGGTGGCAATGTCAGCCTTTACAACTTGCAACTATAAACAGGCAAACAAATGTATGTCAACCATAAGGATAATGAAAACATTCTACATTTATGATTTACCTCTTTTAAAGTTTTCCTTCCCTGGAGACCCAAGAGAAACAAAGTGTTCTGCTGATGTGCAAAGAAAAGCTTTTAAATTGACAGTGTAACCTGACTAAACAGATGTAGAAAACTAGACTTTAGTAGTTGTGGGTGGAGAAGGCTTGCAATATGCACATATATAGGACTGCAAAAGGAAGAAGTTACTAGTGGAACAGAAGATACTTTCTCCATTGTCTGATGGATATAATGGGAAAATTGTCCCTCTGGTCATGCCCTGTTAATATGAGTTTTTATAAAACCACTCTCTGCTAATCAGGTAACTGGAATGGAGGACAGAAGCTGAAGATCTGAACTCAACAGGCTCCAGAAGTGTCAGAACCAACAGGTAATTATAAACAGTAAGCAGGTAGCAAAAAATGTGGAGAAAAACAAAAACCAAGAGGAGTTCTACTCTTATAGATAATTTATATATATTGTTTTACTTTATCGGACTTCTCCTATACAATGAACCGCTGCCAGATATATTTGATATTCAGACACCTCTCCAGTACCATGAATGCCAGATTATCTTAATTTTAGTGTACTTACAACACAATACGCAAGGTTTTTTTTTATTCCTTTTTTTATGCTAAACTATACCCCTAGAAAACACAAATAATGCGGACAGTGCGTCCTTATGATATTGCTGTTTATTACTAACAGTGGCACTAACCAGGACCCTAGCTATTGAATAGAATATCTTGGGCTAAACTATGGATCTGCCATGAATGTCACTAAACATAGAAGGAGCTTTATCACCTTATAAAATGGCAGTTCAAAGGTCAGTTTAAAGAAAAAACTGTTATTTTTGCAATGAACTACGTTGTTGTTGTTGATCTGAACCTACAGCTTCAGATACCTGTTCATTTTAGGCATGACCTCCAATCCCCAATAGCTTTCCTTTAAGTTAGTCTACCAAATGTGTTCTATCAACATAGATTAAGGGGCGCAAAAACTTATATACTCTATTGGGCAGTATAGAACTCTGAGGGATAGAAGAACCATTATCGAAAAACTGCAATTCTTTTATTCCAACATAAATTTGATACAAAATAAAAATGTAAAGTCAACTGAAACCGTATGCATTAAGACTTGTTTACAAGATAACTTGTACCCAAAAATGGAGAAAATACCTTATGTAGGACTGTACACAAGAACGCAACAAAAGTTAACAAAATGAGTAAAGTAGCTAAGAGTGAGAGATAATTATAGAACACAAGCCAGCATAATCCACATTTTGGAGAGGAATTAGAAGATCCACTATATATATATATATATATTTATTTATTAGGGATGTATCAAACCCATCACTTCTTAATCTGTTTAAATAGCAAACCATTCACAGAAAATTTGGCTGAATAACTGGGCTGAATCTGAATCCTAATTTTCATTAGAATTTGACTACCCTTAATAATAAAAAAATATGAGTGCTCAAAATATTTGTTTACATGCCAGCAAGGGTTCATTGTGTGTTTAACCAAGATGAAAATTTATTATGATTTCAAAGAATGCACTATTCATCTATAATTGTTTCTCACCCATCAGCTATGTAAGAACCCCATCCTCATTTACCTATATCATCTTTAAGGTCAATGTCAGCATTGGTAGGGTTGATAACAGCCTCCACCTCAAATCCGGCTAAATTACTGATTTCACTGTGAATAAGGTTCAGCTGAAAAGAAAAGCACCGAGGAGGAAATAACAGCTGAGCAGAAGGAATTCGAGAAACAAGCAAAACATAGATGTAGCAGAGCTATAAGAAGTTTTACAACAAAGGTTTCAGTTACTCCAGGCCACATGCGATCCATTCTTGCTAGAGCGTTTATAAGGAAACCTTAAAGGGAAAATATCAGTACGCACAAATATACACTAAGTAGTACTGAATGTTTTATTACCTTTTAAAAAGACACAGATTTTTTAAAATTTGTTATTCTGTGTATTTCATGTTTTCTAACTCATAGAATAACATCAGTCTTGCAGCCAATCTCACAGGAAAAATGAGTTACTCTGTAGGAGAGCGCAGCTGAGTTCATATTTTCTATAAGACTGGTAAGGCAGTTCATACAGCTTTGCAAGGAAACAAACTGTTAAGTAGAAGAAGCAAAAGATAGAAAACATGTAATATTGAAAAAACTAGAAGAATTCAACAATAAAGAAAGCACAGTCTCCTAAAAGGGAAACGCTCTGCTTTATTTCCTTCTTCTGCCATAATAACAGCAAGAATGATTAGGCTCAATAAGGGAAATAATTTGTTAGGGATGGGGACATTTTTCTTGAGGTTTTAAGAAGCATGGTAAAGAAGCATTAATTAATGTTTGTGGAAATGTTCAATTTTAAAGGAGAACTAAAGTTCCAAAAACAAAAAAGCTATCTTAAAAAAGTACCTTATTGGAAGCTTAATCGATACAGCCACAGCTTCAGCTGTGCTGTACTTTCACTGCACAGAGGCAGACTTCAGAGTGCTTAAGAGGGTACAGCTGCCAGCGCGAAGCTCCTCCCACACAGTATCACCAACGGTGAAAAAGTGAGTTTACATCACGCTCATTGCGCCCCCAATGAGAACGCTCCTCTCACCAGGGCACAATGATCGTGACGATGTAAACACTCATTTGCATAAGGGGTGGAGCTTCGCGCTGGCTCCTGTGACAACCTAAGCACTCTGAAGTCTGCCTCCATGCTGAAGCTGTGGCTGCATCGATTGAGTTTCCAATAAGGTACTTTTTCAAGATAGTTTTTTTTGTTTTTGGAGCTTTAGTTCTTCTTTAAAACCTCTAATGTATCCACTGCATTTTGGTGTATTTTTGCGAGTACTGACAGCTTCTCATTAATCTTAAAGAGATATTATCATTAAGGAAAAAAAATCATATCACATGCCTTTAAAGAATGTATATTATTTAGTAAAGCGGGTTAGAACTGAAAGAAATGATTGTTTTTATTGTAAAAAAAAGTTACAGAACTTTCATGCTTGGCTATGGAGTGATTTCACTGCTTATTTATAGGCACAGCAGTAAATCTCACTTTAAGGTTGTGAGGCTGTGATACATAAAGAAAAAGAAAAACCATTAGTTTTATCAGTGCAGCCTGATGAGCTTATCAGCACAATGCAGGACATTAGAAATCTCCGCAAAAGCAGAAAATGGTAAATTTAAATGACAATTTTATGTAAGTTGCATATATTTTATCAGAAAACAAAAATTGCAGTGTGGTTTCTGGATATACCAATAACAATTGGGCTTAGGAATGATAATATCCCTTTAAATAGAATGTATAATTTATTGGATTTTTAACAAAATTGCTTTTTAATGACATTTTGCAGAAAAGTGTGCATAAAGTTCTTTACAATTCTTGAAATGCAAAGATGATGGCATCCAGATGGCTTTAAATCAGGTGTAATAATCAAGGACCCATGCTGTAAGACTGTCAAATAGAGCCTGCCACCAACAAGTACAGAAATTAGTGTCATATTTATCAAGTGGTGAAACAGCAGAAACAATGTGACAAGGATTCAAAAAACAAATTTATGATGAAAATGGTGAAAGCACAAAAGAATGTTAGGGTTAAAAAGATAAACAAATCTGTGATTAAATGGGTAAAAAAGGTAATGGAAAAATTCACCTCTTGGTAAATATACCCCTAATACTTTAGAACAAACGGAAAAAAAAAAGAAATAGAAATAAATTCAACTCTATGGGCCACATTCCGGTAATTCCAAATGTGCCAGATCGAAGTGATTTTAGTGAAGTGTTTGAGGTCCGAAATTGTCAAAACTTTGCTTGCCTGTTCTTCAAGCGCATATTGAAGCGTGTGTGACAATTTCGGCGGCGCACCTCAAGCACCTCGCTAAAATCAGTTCGATCGAGCACATTCGGAATCACCGGAACGTGGCCCTATACGTTTTCAGAAATGCAGTAGCTATAAGAATTCAATAAACAATTGTAAGAAAATTTCTGTTTCTTATGATCAAACCAATAAAAGCAAATAATGGCTCATCAGACTCAAGGAATGAGTGTCACTGGTCTGGCATCAAATGGACATTTCTGCTACTGCGCATTAAACTAAAGCATACAAATGCAAAGCAAATAGAAAACAGGCATTATATTCAAAAAGGGCAAAGCTGGTGCAGATAGAAAAAAATGTGCAAAACTCTGACAAGGCCTAAATTGTTGTATTTACTGATGGCCCAAAAAAAAAAAAAAAAGCTAATTTATATAACTTCCATCTTAGAAATGAAATGCATTTATTTATTATAGAAGCAAAGCGATTACTTACATCTCCATTATTTATTGTACAATTGCAATTCCATACAATGCCATACAGCACATCCACTACTAATGAGGTCTGTTTACTAAATATCTTAGCAATGCAAAGAGTTGTGGTCAGGCTACTTCTCTACCATGTTGGTTCATGACATTGAAGAGTTATACCATATTAATATTTTAGCTAAATGATTCCTATTTTGTTTACATGATGTTGGATAGACAAAGTACAAGGCCCCTTGTCACAATAGAATATCCTGGACAAATGTTAAATATTTTCCATCTAAAACAAATTATAAGTGCATATCTGTTAGAGTTTAATATGTTATTATTGTCAGAGACATTCTATAACTGCCATACTAATAAATTACTCTGTATTAAGTAGATACTTTTAGAAAGTAAAGATTTTAGAATCAAAGTGTAAGTCTTAACATATGAATGTGTAAGGCAGCTGGTGTAAGGTAACAAATTGGAAATGTATCCCAAGTTGGCCTTTAACTGGACTTTTGAGGAGTGTTCATGTTAAATGTATTACTTATAAGTTTCTGTTGCTAATTTATGGCAATCTATGGTAATGCATGATTAGGTCCCCAGAGGGATTAGAAGTCAGGTAACCAAGTTTTCAAAGAAGAGACAGAGTTCTAGATGTTTTCCAGCCCAAGTGGATAGAGAAACTTCATCAAGAATTCAACTAGGGTATCTGGTGGGTAGGAGGCCACTAGGTGCACACTGAAGGGTCAGTGCATACCGAGAATCACAAAAACTGCCAGAACATCTGGGGAATGTTAACCCCCAGGTAATATACACAGGATACATCCTTGGTAAAGAAGACTGTGCGACCATAGCTATTAGTGAGCTGGACAGGGCAGCTTTTGTTATAGGTGCAGTAGTGGCATTAGGGTCGGGCAATTGGCTAGTTTTGCCTACCAGAATTTAATGAAGGAGTAGCACAAAGAGAGTTTAGAGGACATCCAGATCTAAGATAGGGATACTCAGAGTAAAGGATATGATAGGAACGCTTCCTGGATCCACACCTGCATCCCCAAGATAAAATGTAAATGCTATGTATATACTTTGTTCTGCTGTTGAATTTGTATTATGTTTTTGCAATAAAAAAATTACATACATAGTACAATGGAAATATCTGGTGTCCCCTCTGTAATTTTCTCCACCTGGCTAGGAGGAAAGAGCTAAGGGTTTCTAGGGCCACTACCAATTAGGCTAAACCTCACAGATTAAAATTTCCCTGTCACTTCTTATGTATAAAATTAAATTACAATAAGGTAGATAGATAGATATTTTATAATAAGTAATGGATTCATTGTGAATATGATTCCTACCTTCTGACCAAGGAAAAGACTTTTGGTCGACAGAACAGTGAATCCATCAGCAGGTGTGCCATCTGTTGTACTGTCTGCACTTGCTGATTTGCTAACTTCACCCTGTTTCTTCTTAACACAGATAAAGCCAATAGGAATTTGGTTATTTATTAAAGACAACTAACACACAAATTACACACAATTTAAATATGTTTTCGTATTTTTAATGTATTAGTTGAGCAAAGTGCTCCAGGTACAACAACAAAAAAAAAA
>JAKJJM010062218.1:0-11662 GCA_021901965.1 Pipa carvalhoi | reverse complement strand
ATTGGACGACCCCATTCAAACCCTATATTTCCGACGGCCTTAGGTGACCCCTGGCAAATCGTCATTCGACCCCCAATGGGGTCCCGACCCACAGGTTGAGAACCCCTGATGTAGGGTCTAAATTCCCTTTAACATGAAATAACCTCACAAAGACAGTTAAAAATAAAAGGAAAGGGGTGATAAACCCCATGATGACTTGATTCCATTTAGATGGAGGATTTGGATATTTAATATTGTTCATTTATGGAGTATTTGAGAAAGCGGGCTTTTGTCCCCTAAAACTTTGTGTATCTTTGTGTATCTTTAAAAACTAAAGATAATTGATGTACAGCTGGGATGCTGGTTTGATTTGTGTAAATTACAGGAATTATTACAGACAATCTGAGATAATTTGAAATTGGTCTTCATTTTTAATTTTTGCAGTTTTTGAAAAAAATTTTATTTACATTTTAACTTTAAATGGTTTTCTGATTGCTAGCATCCATTAACCTATCAACCAGCCACTGACTTGAGCACAGACTGGAAGCACTAAAATACTGGGACTGAATGGAAAGATAAGCAATAAAAATGACTCATAATAAACAAACAAGCCTCAGATTAATTCGAAAACTGGTTGTTGAGCATTAGGGACCCTCAACAACCAACGCAGTCAATTAAATCTAACCAAAAAAATTAAGCAATATCTACAATATATTACAAATGAATTGTTTAGTGGATAACCCTTTTAAAACCTTTCACTCTGACATCACTATTATGCCATTTAGGAATCTGGAATGTTTGTGTTTGATAATAAGGTCTCTAGGATCACATACTGTGTGAAAATAGATGATATTCCCATCTATATGAAATGTTATTTCCCACACTGGTTTAAATATGACTGAAAAAAACAAAAACTTTTAATGCCTCTATATCTTTGAAAATACACATAGATGAAAGTATAATTTTTTATCATTTCTAATAGTAGTAGAAAAAGTAGTAATTTTAATTCTGTAGTTAAATTTCAATCAATGCTTCTGATGATTTATGGTACTGATTTGTATATGTGTATCTTGCTCATCGGCCTACCTTTGGTCTTATGCTTGCTGACTTATTTTAAAAACAGATCTTTTTTTCTCTCAATGACTTCTGGAGACTGTGTAATTGTGGGGAATACAGAGACACAGCCGAAGATCTGCACAAGTAGTACAGGCAGTCAAGGCTGGACTTATTTTAAAAAATAAATTGTGGGTCTGTGACTGGGTCTCATGGGAAACTTGCAGCACTCTAGCTTTAGGTAGAGAAAAGCATGTACTATACACTTTACAAATACAAATATACATATTTTGAGTTGAACACTTGCCGACGCCCTAATGCTTCCATTTCAGACTTGTCAGTAAATTAGGTCAGATTTTCAGTTGTCAGTAAGAAATAAGTTGAGATCAGTAAAAAGTGACAGAATCCCAAGTTGCTTATACTCTAACCAAATGCTCATAGCAGTTGTTTTAGGATTTCATTAACTTCTTATTACTATTATCCCAATTTGGTCATTAACTCTAATGCAAGCATGAACGTACACGGGGTGGGGGGAGCAAGAAAGAGTAAGCCCCCACCAAAGTCTGTCAGGCCAGGAAATGGGCCACATTGGGAGTCATTCTAAACTTCTGATGTGCCCCTCTGTCCTGGAAAACCATTAAGGCTATAGGGAAGGATAGAAGGGCGCATCAGGAGGTTAGAATTACTCCTGATGCACCATGTGATGACAATGTCATGACATCACCATCATGTGACATCATTATGTTCGGTGCCGCCCCTCTTTGGGTTCTTCCCTGTGTATGCAAGTTGAATGCAAGTTTATATTTTGATGAATTTTAGTGTTCCATATTAATGACCAAGTAAAACTATTCCTTGATAATACATTTTTTGAAATAATCATTAAAATCCCCCTGTGTTTTTTGGTAACCCTGTTCTGTTCTTTTGATATCACAGATTAGCAGAACTGAAAACACTTTAATTG
The DNA here is from genome assembly GCA_021901965.1 of Pipa carvalhoi. Classification (NCBI taxonomy): domain Eukaryota; kingdom Metazoa; phylum Chordata; class Amphibia; order Anura; family Pipidae; genus Pipa; species Pipa carvalhoi. The sequence continues at coordinate 9,669 of JAKJJM010062218.1, read as the reverse complement.
CATTTGCACACTATTGTTGATCTCACCAATCTTTAAAGTTTCTTATGTTTCTCATTTTGGGGGATGTTTACTAAAGTTGAAAAGCTTTGTGTATAGTTAATGCAGGAGAATCAGTCTATTTGTAACAATATCACTGTTATTGCCTATTTAATAAGCCATTCAAAGACAATTTGTTTACCTGCCTCAGGCTGGTAGAAACCCATTATTCCCTATGGAGTTAGTCCTGTCACTTGGCCACAATCAAAAAACATTTCCCATATAAAAATAATGTCAATACTAATCTGAAATTGAAGGTCAACTGCAAAGTGTGCCCCTGTCAACTGATATATATATATGTATCAATAACGATGTATTTCAATAGGAAAATAATCTTTTATAAATCAGAAGAATCAAAAGTACAGGGAAATGAAAATTGGCAGCAGATTGATTGGTCCAAATAGTCTTTGTAAACATTATACAGTATAAACAGTTTTCTAACATAATCACAGTTTGAGAGAGATGTTTGATTCATCTTTTTGATGGTGTTTTGCTTAATTTTCTGTTTGCCGAGGGTCAGTGACCCTCGGCAACCAGAAAATCAACCGATCTGAGCTTTACATTTTATTATTCAACATTTCTTATTTTCATTCCTTTTCTTTATGTTCAGTCTCTGTATTATTTCTCTCCCAGCCTGTAGTTCACTCAACAGCAAGTTTCAAAGTTAATGGATCCTTTCGGCCAGGAGACCATTTAAATATAAGCAAGAACAAAAATGTAAACAAAAGCAAAAGGTTTTGTACAAACAGTTAAATAATTAAAAAGCTGAAAAAATTTAAAAAGCAAGGGACAAATGCAAACTGTATTTGAATATCACTAAAACTTTCTAAAAAAAATTAATCCAAAGTGGACAACATTTTCAAGAGGTGTTAATTACTTGACCTATAGTCCTAGAAAGAAGAAAAGGAAAATGTAAAAAATAAATGATGTGACCTGATGTAATGCAATACACTTTAGCAGCATTCTGTTAAGCTTAATATGGCCACAGTGGTATATTTATGTCCTTCTATTAGGAAAACTAGGTTTATCAGTTGTTTGTGGAAATCTACAGACATAATTTAGTCTGGTTCCTCATGCAATCTGAATATCTTCTTCAGTGAATGCCGCATTCAGCTAATAAAAGATATTCATCTTGGAACTTGGTGCCTTGAAAATTACATCTTGGCACAATGTGTAGTCAGATTGATGCAAGAAATGAAACATAAAATAGAGTATGCACATGTAATAGCAATCCACTTACATTTTATGGTTACTGGAATTTTACAATTTACCTGCATTTAAACACATCTTGGACACAAAAATGTAATTATGTGAGTCGATTGTTTATCTCCAGGAGGCATCCAAAATTGGAATTTGTTTCATAATATGGTTATTATAAAAACATGTAAAATAGATTGGAATTGCACTATATATTTGCACTTCATCAGCATTTCTGAGCTGCACATAAGACACATACAGTATGCCTGTCTTATAATCTTTACTATAACAGACAAAGAAATAGCAGAGAAACAGCATTTGCAAAAATGCAAGGCGTTTATCACAGAATTCATTTTGAAGCATACTCTAAGGGTCTCTAAAATAGTATGAGGAATATAGATAATGTATATGATGTCCAATGCTTCAAGAGGGAACAGTCATAATATAATTATCTCATCTTTTAAAACCATTCGTCAGTCTTATTCATATATTTACATAGTTATATAAGGTGGATGCCTTCTGTAGTACTTTACAGAGAATAACCATTCACTTCAGTCCTTGCCCCTGTGGAACTTACAATGTAATTTCTCTACAGAATCACAAACAGATATAGACACAGACTTTGGCTAATTTAGTCAAGCTTAAGTTATTTGATATGTTTTGGACTGTGGGAGTAAATCTGAGTACCTAGAGGGAGAAAGGTAGAGGGTCTCCCTTGGGGGTAAATTTACAAACTCCATGTGGATGATTTCCAAGGTGAAATTCAACCCAGGATCCATGCCTGCAGCTATTGAACTAACTAACTAACTAACTAACTAACATACTAACTGGTGTTGTGTTGTTTCTGTTACATGAAAAAAATCTGATTTCAAAGAAATATGTTTCAAGATTTGCAGTTCTTTTCTCTTTTAATCCCTCATTCAACTTATTGTTTTACTGAAGTATTTGTAGACTCTCCAGTCATAAATAAATAAAATACAAACCCTTTCAGATAAGGACCATTTATTACTAATGTGAATCTTGATAGGATGATTGATTGTGATTGACTGGACTAATAATGCATAGTATATTATCATCATCTCATATAACACCATGCAAGTTTTACTTGTAAATTGTGTTTTGCAGATATGTATTAAAATACCTGCCAACATTACCTTTAAGATATGTACACCGGATACTCCATATTTTTTTTAAATTTAAAAGGGAATGTTGGAATTTATGGTATTAATTCGACTGATATTCTGCAAAATTAAAAAAAAAAAAAGTATTTTTGGTAAAGGAATGACCTGGTCAAATTATATTATAGGTGTTATTTTTTTAAGGGTAATTGCATACATGCCAATATTACCTTCAAGAACGCTATGATTTCCATATGTCCCCTCTTTGGGAATGTTACCTTATATGTATAAAATATTAATCTTTTTAGTTAGTTGTTTATAAATTAAAATGTGTATAAATTCTCTAAAGACCTGGATTAGGTATGTTTATATCACCATTTTTAAAGGGATGGATAACTTCTATGCAGATGTGGAAATGATAAACTATAATAATTTCCCATCAGCCATTAAGGATATTTAATGCAACAATGAGGATATTATTGGAGGTTGTTTCTAACTATAAAAGAAAAAAACATTCAAGTAGAATGACTCTGTTCGATAAGAGGTGAAGCAAATATTATTTAAGTCTTTATTTGTTGTTAAAATTATTTGACAGTTTGCTTTTCTTACTTCAATCCCTAAATAGTACAAACTTACAGAAGACAAAGTACATTGTAAAATATGAGTAGAAAGAAGTGACAACTTTATAGGCATACATTATTGTTCTCATATGACAACTGCTATACTGCTATATAGTAAGCTCTTTGCATAAGGTTGTTACTTTCTACTTCTTGTAATAGATTCATACTGTGTGTTTTATTATCTACAGAACTGCATGAAAGAGGGTATTTATCAAGCTTCATATAAGGAATGGTCTATTTTAGGTCTCTTTATTTCTATGAAAGTAGTATTTTACAGTTTCCCTGTTCTGGATTTCTGTCCATTGCGAAGGGTTTCCCTATATAAACCTGCTACTTATGTCACTCTGACACCAAATAGTGTTAATCTGTATGGGGGAACCAAAGATATTTTTGGCTTTGGAGTACCTGGAATTGAATTACTGTCCTATTTCAGACATGTTGAATTCTCCTGCTGAATTATACCTATAGGTCTTTGCTTAAGAACAGCTCAAGTAAGCAGTGATGTATAATAGTTTATGTGTAAAAACCCTACAAGAAATGAGATCAGAAAGAAGGGACTTCAGAGAGCACCATACTATCCTTCCAGAAGAATAAGAAGGGTTATTGATCAGGATTCCACTAAGTAGTCTAGAGACAAATACTCCTGTGTAAGCCCTGAGTCCCTAGTGAAATTTAGAAACATTACATTTTTTCGTCATTTGATCTTGCCTAAAATTTTTTACCACTCAAATTTTAATTAAGGTGAACATGGAGGAGCAGAAAAAAATGGGAAAAAAATCAAAACACAAATCAAAATGTAATTTTTTTTCAACAAAAACAAACTTGAATGTAAAAAAGTAAAAAGGCAGAAGTGGAGATTTTTTCCATTGATAAATATTAAAATTGAAGCTGCATACTGCTGTCACTGTGATTTTAGAAGCACATTTTTATGCTCTGCTGCTGCTATCTCCATGACAACAGAGATATACTTTGTTGCTGTACAAAACACATAAGGCCACCCTTTAAGCAATCTTTTATTAGATTGTGGAAATAATAGGGGTGCCAGGTCAGGCAATATGCCACTGCACAAGCAAGTATTAAATCCACAAACAGGAAACTCACCGCTGTTCACTCAAAAAATGTTGAAATATCAGTTTATTGTCATTTTACCAGACTCTGCACTGTCTTGTGAAAGCAAAATAAACTGGTATTTAACATTTTTTTGTATCCTCCAAATGATACCCCTAATTAGCTGAATGTTTCATTAGAACTGTTTAATTCCCAAGCAGAGGTTCATGGGCCATTTATTTTAACTTCACTGACAGGTAAAATAAATGGTTTTACTAGTTAATGAGATGTCTCAGCAATGGCGCACTTCCTAATGCCCATACACTCTAAACAGAATATACTAATCCATAAAATAAACTCAGGCTCATTATTAGTAGGTTTATTATTTAGACATCCCACTGTTTTCATTTAGATTTGGCAATTTTGAAATCCAAAACAAAGATATTTACAAGAACATTCTGAGGGCTGACCTTTCATAACTAAAAGTAATATAAGATTAATTATAGAGATCTAAGGTTTGGATTAATCCAGTGAATCAGACACTGCAGATCTGAAACAGGTATTTATAAATAAATACAAACCAATATGAGCCAAATATGAAACACACAAAACATCAATTTTTAATACTCAGATTTATTTTTAAATGGTAACAAAGTAAAGAACCCCTTTAGGGATTCTGAACATTACAATATAACTTGTACCCAAGTTCCCCAGACTGGTACCACTCTACACACCAGATAACTTACTAGTAGTAAATCCTTAGTTAATTACACACATGATATTGTATGGATTTGGGTATTGATAACAGAGTCTTTGTAATTTCAACATAAAGGTCTCAATATAGCGGGAATCATCATATTACTTTTCCTCCCTTTAAGTAAGACTCAAGCTATGTAGACACTGCATTGGCCCTAGTGTATGTGAAATTGTGTTGGAAAGTTAGATTGTAAGCTTTAATAGGGCAGGGACTGAAGTAAAATATAAATTTATGCAAAATGTTGTATAATTTGTAAGTTCTACTTAAACAATGTAACTAAAATTAAAATAAAAAAAATATACCATATTATCAGACTGTTACTTACTGTATGTAGTTAGAGCAAGCCATTGGCAGAACATGTAACACCACTATATATGTACCCCTCAATGTCTACCAGCAAATTTTCAAAATCAGGTTTCAGATGATAGAAATTTTACTGTATACTGTTTAGTAAATTATCCTGACAAGCATGTAAAACATTGTTTTCATTTTGGAAGTTAAGATTTAATGGGAAAAAGGCGTGTTCTTAATTAGAGTTAATTGGCAATGATAAATTACAATGTTACAATTGTAGCTTATTACCCTTGTATCATGCTGTCATTTTGAAAACCTTAATTAATGAAAGAAACTATTGAGGCACCGTCTGGCACAAACCATTTCTCCAGTGCACTGGCGCTGCCAATGATAGAAATCATTAATGTTCATTTTGACTCTGTGGAAAATATAAATATACAGTATGTCTTCATGTGGAACTCTGCTCAGACATGGCTTGATTTTCTGGTAATGATGCTGAAATAGATTTGTATTTGACAAATGAATGTACTTGTTTTGCTTGTATTGACCAAATGAAATCTGGACCAGTTTACATTTTATTCAATGCAACAAGTTAATAAATTATCTTCAGTTTTCTCTGTCAATGGAATAATTTTGAGATGTAAACTAAGGATAGTTTTACATCATATAGTGACATTCATTATTGTATGATTATAAAATTTTATTGTGCAATGTCTTAATAGAATATATTTATTTCATTTATGTGGTTTAGTGGCATGTAAAAAAATATATACAGTACACACCTAGAAATATATATGTAGTTGCAACAAAAAATTCATGTAACAAGATTTTTTTTTCCACAAAACTTGGCAAGAAGATGGGATGGAAAACGCAATGTAGATAAATGAAAATTATATATCTAAACTGAACAAGAATTCTGAGCCAACAGATGCCACAAACGTCAGGGCACCATATATTATACTAGAATGTAATAGAAAAGAGAATCGGATACAAATCATTTAGTGTAGGGTTTGAGCTGAATGTGAGGAGTATAGAAATAAGATTTGTTTACCTTAGAAAATAGTTGGTACATTATTTAATCTGAATTGTAAAGGAGAAACCTCTAAGGTGTATGATTGTGTGGGTTAAAAGTTAGATTTATTTCACTGTTTATAGTTAGCTTACTTTGCTCAGCCCCTAAAACATATGCACTGAGTGTATGAAATGTTAAGTTATGATGAGATGTATTGAATTGCCTTTTGATGTAGTATTTTGGTGACTTAATTAACCTAATATTGTTTGACTAATGTCAGAGTGGGGATTGTTACAAAAAAACTTATCAATTTTCTCTGAGGCATGTGAAAAGATTTGGTAAGTGATACGTTATGATTTTTCAGAAAAAATTATTCTGGTTAATACAGAAAATCGCATTAAGGTTAAAGGATTCTGTTGATTGTGAGTTGCTCTGAGGTAGAACTGGTAGTAGATTGTGTAGATGTGTGAAATATGTTTATGGTTGTCTGGAGAGTACTGATTGAATTAAACCCACAATTTCTTTGTTACATATGGTATTAGGGAGATTATCATCCAGTTTACTTCCAATGTGGATAATCCATTTCACAGTATGTGTGTGTGTGTATGTGTGTGTGTCTGTTATATATGTGTGGATATTTTAAAGGGTACCCATAATGTTACTATGAATACACTTGCATGAGTTGTGTAGAAGTTTTGTGCATGTGTGTCAATTATGAAAAGATTACTCCTGGATGATGTGATCTGCATAAGATCTACATGAGATCCATCAGCATTTATTGTCTGGAGCCAGAGAATGTGTTTTTGTTAATTGTGTAGAGCAACTGTAAAATTTAGCACTGAGGGACTTTCTTCCCATATTGCTAAGGTGCTAGGTTATACCAGGGGAACCTTAGGGTGTAAATCGACACTTAACAGAGCACTAAATGCAAATATCCCTTTAACGCTGCTCTAGAAAAGATGGAACAAATTAGAATTATGGCTGATAAAAATATATATCACTAGTTCATAAATGTATATTCAAAAACAGATGTGTATAGCAAAATAAACAGAATAGTTTAGTTTGTAAGGTATACCAGAAGAACACAACGTCAATTGCAGTTACAATTAAATTTAAGTTTGCGCTTATCTAATGTCCTGATACTGTTGTGTGCTCCACTCCTCAATCCACTTTGTTAAAATGCTTTAAAAACAAACGGAAAACCACCATAGTGTATTATCATTTATTTACAAGAAATAAAAAGGATAAAATTGCACTGCTAATAAAATACTCCATTTCCTAGAATTCAAAGGGTAGAAGCCCCACTTTCTCTGATAGCCTAAAAATCTGACCTACATGACAAATCCAGTTCTGAGTTTTTAGCTTATAAAATTACGAAAACATGACTTATAGTTTACTTTAAAAGATCTTTTGAATAGTGAAAAACCCCACAGGTGTCAGTATCACTTTAAGAAAAGATTCAAGAATCTTAACAAAACTATGTGAGAGAAGCATTGGAAAGGAAGATAAGTAATAATTTACAGTAATAACTGATGATCCACCTGTGGGGCTTCACTTTGTACAAGCAAAACATCAGGTACATGAACTTAAAAAAACAGTAACACAAAAAAATTAAATTAACTCAACCGCAATTTTAGTTATTATATATTCAACCTGTGCTTTCAAAAATGTAAAGTATGATATTCAGCTATTCAAATTAAAAAATTGGGCTTCCAGGCACACTTCCTGAATATATATTATCTAAAGCATCATAGAAATCAATCAGGCTGGCTGTGGTCTGTTTAACAACATGGCTAGATCAGTAAAGATAAAAAAAAAAAGATAAAAAGCAATAAAATTCATTAACTTGACTTTAAAGATAACATTTTGTACAAGTGCTGTATCTAAATAACTGCCATGCCAATCTAAACCTGAATTTTTTATTTTTTGGGTGTTACTGGTCCTTTAAATGCAGATATAGAAGTGGTTAAAATGCCACAAAGAGGTGATAGTGGAGGAAGATTACTATTGCAGAAGGAATCCTTTTGAATTTTCACATTAAACAATGTGGGTAATAACATTATGATTTTAGAAATATTAATTAGGTGACGTTCTTTAGATTGACCACTGATTTTTTTTTTTATCCACCTGTACTATTCACTTATTGTTAATATGTATATAATTGAACATTTCACTTTTGTCTGTGGAAGGTGCTACAGAGCACAGAAACAACATTGCAATAAAATCAAGGCTGGTGTGCATATGCTATTTTATTTTTGTGGGTTTATTGACTAAAGTAAAAATTCGACTGTGGAAGTAAATTCTCATCACTTCAGGTGGCTACTCCCTGATTCTCTACTCCTTGTTGACTAAACAGTGGATTCCCATAGTAAAGTCGACAATATTCCAATAGTGAAGTCATGACTGTGACAGTAGCCATTTATTGGGTAGCGTGCGACCATCATTAGCTGGCAAATTCACACCTTTATGCGACAATTCGAAGTTTTTCAATAACCCCCTTGGTGTCTAACATATCAAGGACATCACAGGAGTGATGCATTCAGCAAAAAGAGCTTACTAATATATCTTTCATAGCTAACTGAAGCCCACACATTATACATTTGTCAATTAGGCACAAATAATGTTCATTTCTTTTGTTCAAAACTCCAGAGCTGATTTTCTAACAAAATCTTAAAAAAAGGATTTTAAAAAATCTAAGAATTGCGAGTCTGCAAAATGTGATGAAACGTTCATTTAGAGTATCTAGAATCTTACTCTTGAACATAGAGTCTCATGTTTTTAAGGATAAAAGGCTTATACATAAATGTATCAGAATTCTTACCGCTTTGATCAGGCAGCTTGAAAACATGATCTCTAGTCCTGGGATGAAAAATATTGGTTAACAGAAACCCTGCCTAGAAGCATCTGTATCACTCCAAACATCTCTAATCCCTTGTGGTGAATGCAACAGATATCTATTTTTCAGGTCATGCACCTGAGAACAGCTAGTTCTTTTTCAATAGCTTAGATTTAATGAACTGTGAAATATTTGTTTTATTACAAGAGCTTCAGTTTTACCTATTACTGTTGTTGTTTTTCTACAGTATGTTCCAGGTAACCTCAGAGAGCTGATAGTTTATTGAAAGTTAACAGACAATACATTTTAATTTATTCATTCAGGCAAGATATTATTGAGCGTTTGACTGGCAGCATTGTCTGCTGGATTAATTTTTTTCTTATAAAACCAAATATAAATATCAAAGCTTCAGTTAACATTGATGCTTGTTATAGAGCTAAGAAATAGAAAGAAACACTAGATCAAAAATGATAAATGGGAACTTGGAATGAACTAGACAGCAACAAATGAGATGCTGCAGAAATTGTGGAGAGTTTTTTTTTTAGGTTTTGTAACATAGTTTGTTAATAAAGCTAGCAAATCCAATTATATCTTTCTTTAATGAAACAGCAAAGGGTACTTTGTTAGCAAATAAATAGCATCACTTAAATCCTGAATAATCTTTTAGAACATGAATGGTACAAATAAACAATGAGAGTGTAGCTATTTACTTTCATCTTAACAGGTCTATATATAATACTAGTAGGTGAAAA
>JAKJJM010062189.1:0-13325 GCA_021901965.1 Pipa carvalhoi | reverse complement strand
CACCCTGCATTCTAACCTCACTGCTACTCTACGCTGCACCCTGCATTCTAACCTCACTGCTACTCTACGCTGCACCCTGCATTCTAACCTCACTGCTACTCTACACTGCATCCTGCACCCTAACCTCACTGCTACTGTACACTGCACCCTGCATTCTAACCTCACTGCTACTCTACACTGCACCTTAACCTCACTGCTACTCTACACTGCACCCTAACCTCACTGCTACTCTACACTGCACCCTGCACCCTAACCTCACTGCTACTCTACACTGCACCCTGCACCCTAACCTCACTGCTACTGTACACTGCACCCTGCATTCTAACCTCACCGCTACTCTACACTGCACCCTGCACCCTAACCTCACTGCTACTGTACACTGCACCCTGCACTCTAACCGATTCCACAATCTGGAAAACGAGATTCCTGCGGGAGGTTATCCTCCCGTGAGAATGTCGGAAAGACCTATAGCGTTCTTTCCGACTTTGTTAAATTTCGCCCTTAGTCTGCTTTGACCAGGATTAAGACTAAATGCCAAGGATAGCTTGCTAGATTATTTTAAATAATTAGTGGACAGTTGTCATCTTCCATGTCATTATCTAGCTGATACCTCTATCCCCAGCCAAACCAGAAACAAATAAGACAAAGGACACATTCCTGTGTACGGATATTGGCCGGGGGGTAGGAAGCCGAATGGCTGCTGGATAGGAAAGATCCATCATTCAGTTATAGTTTTGGAAGAAGGTTCCTGGTTAAGTTGAACAATAAAACATATTTAATAAAAAAAAGTGAAATTTTCATGCTGTTAAGTAATTGTCAGTTGCGTAATTAGCCACTCCGGGACCCCAGTGCAGGATGGGAAACCAGGCATCCCTCCCCAGGGTTCCCCCCCACAGTGCTGCACCCCACTGCACTGGAAGATTATTAAAGGACATAAATATAAATGTGTCTACTGAGGGTCGACCCCTGCGTCCCTGATAGTTCCGCACCCGACTGTCATTAAATATTAGTTCAGCTCTAGAGACGTTAATTTATACACCCTTTAATAATATTCTAGTACAATGCAGCATGTACAGTAAATGCTAATATCCCATTGAGTATCAGGTGCAGCCATTTACGCGCATTATTTATTCTATGGTGTGATCGCCCGCATCATTACCATCCAGACAGGTCTCTGTGGCTGGGAAATGTGACCTCTCTTTATGATGTCAGTAACTGAAGAGTGGAAAATAAAAGTCCTCAGAAGTGGAAAATAAAAGTCCTCGGAAGCTGAATGACTGATGAATAATCTAAACAGAGAGAACATCTTAACCTCAGTGTTCCCTCTGGGGCAAGTTCATGTAGTTACTGATGTGCCATTTCTGCATTGTGCTGCCAGTTGTATATTAGGGAAGATTAATCAGCCCTATACTGCAATGTCAATTATTTTAAAGTGCACCTGTCAGCTTGTCCCGATTTGAAGCTGTGGGAGCCGCCATCTTGTGCCCAACCTGCCAATCAACCACTCTGACACGCCCCCTATAGCGTGTCAGATATGCTTGTGCGTATTGTGGGAGGAAGGCTGGTAGGAGGGCTTACTTGTCAATTTGTAACCCACGCCTCCTCCTACAGCCTTTCTATCCGACAAGCCCAGAGTGTTGACAATGTTGTTTCAAGCCGACAGGTGCACTTTAATATGTGAGCTTCAGTATTTATTTTACTAATTGTTAATCTTTCAGTAGTGGTTAATGTGCAAATGAAAAATGTGAAATGAAATATAAAGTTTGTTAGATGATATAAATATTTTCTCTTCTGCTGTACAAATACTAAAAGGTACTATTAAAGTGGGAACTAATTAGTTTGTTTATTCAGCTGTATAGTTGTACAGTTGCTTTGAATGCACTGCATAGGAAAAAACAAGGGTCCTTCCACTAATCCAAACGTACTTCTTCTTCAATGAGACGCCATTAACTTAATAAAGAATGTCTCCTTTTAAATAGCAGCGCTGCCTCCTGCTCTGTGTTAAGTTGCTCTTTCTTCCTTTAGTTCCTGCCAATCCTTCAATCCCCTTCAGGATCACGCCTCCCCTTCAACATCACTGATGTGAGCAAGCGCTAAAGCAGCATTAAGTCGGTTAGAGGTGAGAATTCTGCTTCTCCGCTTTACTCTATTGGTGATGTTGAAAAGGAGATCACTGGAGTAGAGATCGAGATCATTGTGAGATTTACCCCCCACCGTTAAAAAAAAATAAAAAATAAATCACCCCTAGACTTATGAGCTTTTAGTTCTCCTTTAAACGGGAGCACTGGAAAGATTTTTGTGTAATTGGGAAATACTCGGACAGTGCGGTGTGTTCTGGGTTCGATTCCACCCTGAACATCATCTTTATGGAGTTTGTTTGTTCTCCCCGCAATTGAATGTACTCTCAGTACTTCTCAGTTCCTCCTACAATGCAAACAATTACTAGGATAAATTGGAACTAGATTGTAAGCTCCACTGGGGCAGGGACTGAAGCGAATGGTTAATCTCTGCAGGTGCCCTATTTACAAAACATGGACAATGTGCACAATACTTGCTTCACCCTCCCAACTTGGCCAAAGAATCATTTATCTCTTGCAGCATTACCAATAGCCCCCCCCCCCCAGTACATTTCCCAATTAGTATACAACATGCAAGTCCAGTTGTTTTTAAAGTAACATTCTGATCATGGTAGATTCTAATTAATTGTCCAGACTATGGACCAGAAGATATATTATCCATCCCCAATCAGAACAAAGCATTACAATTTATGCAGATTGTAATTAAATACCCTGACCACGGCCCAGACGATATGTATACCCATTATCGATCGGTCAAAGCACAGTCTGATTTATTAGACTGACCATGCTAAAGAAGGTATTTTATTACCCGCTCGCAGTGTCTCTCTGCTGGTCTCTTTTATCCCTTCCGAAACAGAGCCCTTAAAGGACCAGCAACAGGCGAAAAATAAAAATTTCCATTTGCATTGCCTTGGCAGTTATTCAACTACCTAACTTGCGAAATGCATTCTTTGAAGTTGAAATCATGAATGTTATTGCTTTCTGTCTTTTTTTTTTTTAATCTTTACTGATAGCAGCCATGTTGTGAAGCATACCTCACCCAGTCCCACTGTTCTCTATGACGTTTTAGACAACTCCTATTCAGAAAGCGTTCCCAAAAGCCCAATTTTTTTTTTTTTTTTAAGGCTAAATAGATAAATATCGCACTTTATAGACGCAATTTAGAATTTTTGGAAGCTCCTATGGTAACTATAAATGCATTTCAGGCATTTTAATTTTTGTGTATTTATTTTTACTGTTCTTTTTAAGATTTGCAAGACAGTCCCGTGCAATCAAAACACAGCCTACCAATTACATACATTTTACTATTTTTGTTGTGACAAGAGGCAAAATAGACAATTACGGAAAGCAATTAGCCATGTTGTCATTAATAATAAGGTATGGATTGATGACAGGTTTTAAGATTATGGGTATCGGAATGAGATTATAAGGAAACAGCTCAGCAGTTAGAGCAATAAGCACCAAATTGTTGTATCCAAGCAGAAACCACATTGTTTAGTTTTCATGGCAACCGGACAAAGAATCATTAATTTTCCTCTCATCTTTAGTGTATATGGGGGATGGGAAGGGTGCAGGCTGTCAAAATTACTGAATGAATGCAAAACCCTTTAAATCTTTAGAGGGAACATAAAGCATTAGATCCCTGGAAGCTGTAGTAGAATTGATTAATAACAGGTTTCTTTTTTTTATTTATTTATTTTTATTTCTTCATAGGAGATGATTCGCTTTATAAACATGAACGTTTTTATCTCCCGATCATAAATCACGGATTTTTAATTGAAATGATTTGCAACAAAACCAATTTTCTTATGTCCAAAAGGGAACGCTCGGCGCGCTTTAGGGAAATATTTTAAGATAAAGACGACATTGGTTTTTTTTTTTTTTTTGTTTTTTTGCATAATGTTTCCACAATTCCTGAATTTTTAATAATTATTATTGTTTATTGTTGCCGTGATGTTTGTTTATTCAAATTTGTAATATTTTAGTTATGATATAAAAATGGTTTCCCGCTGCCAAAATTATTATTTGTTTCCTTTGAGAGAGGGGATGTAATTATGGAAAAACAGACATAAATGGTGAATAAAGATAAATGGGGTTATTGGCTAAAGTGAGAATTTTCGTGTAAAGGTGTGAATTCACCAGCTAATGACGGTGGAACACTACCCAATGGACAGCTACTTCATTATGGGAATATTGTTGCGGTTGCGATTTGCTATGGGAATCCGCTGTTTAGTCAATAAGGAGTAGAGAAAGGTGTGAATTTGCCACTTCCCCATTGTCGGGTATTCCGCAAACTCTGCGATGTGATGACTTCGCCAGCTAACAACGGGGTCGCACACAACAGACGGCACAATAGACAGCTACTGTTGGAATATTGTCGTAGATGCGACTTTACTATTGTAGCGGTCGCAAATTCACTATGGAAATACTGGCGCAGTCGCGTATTTGCTATGGGAATCCGCTGTTTAGTGAATAAGGAGTAGAGAACCCGAAGTCACTCCGACAGTAGAATACTCACTTTAGTCAATAAACCCCCCCAAAATGAGGTAAAAGGAAATATGGAAATGATCTAAATAAACATTTTGGTCATTTTTCAGTTTAGTAAAAATGTCATTTTAAAAACCAGACAAAACAGACCATTAAATTAAAGACCAGGAGGTTTTTTGTTTTACATAGCGGAGCTGATATCAGTATAACCAAAAAAAAAAAAGAGCAGGTAACGCAGCGCTTTCAGCGGGAAATTTATAAAGGTCATTTTGACCTATTTGCCGCAGTTTGATCAGTTTCGCCACTTTTCACTATGAATCTTCTTTTCCATCAATATCGACTAAACTGATCTTTTTCAATGAGGACTTAGAAAAAAATGTTCTAAACCGTCTCCATAGGGAGATGCCATCTCCATGGCTCTTCGCAAAATATTTTTGGCCGTGAGAATTAAAATGGCTCTCGCGGCCAAAAAGGTTTCCGACGCCTGCCATAGGAGATAATGTTTTTTTACAGCAGGCCTAGAGTGGCAAACAGTTTTTAGAGAAATTGATATGTACAGTTAGGGTAAAAATAATACAGAAATGCGGCAGAGATTTTAAAAAATAAAACATTTAGGGGGTCATTCCGGAAACTCCGAATTTTCTGTCCCGAATTCACTGATAGCGAACTCCCATTATAAAGTTGTGACCGCGACAACTTGTTATTCGCAGTTGCGACTTTATAATGGGACTTCGCTATCTGTGAATTCGGCACGGGAAATTCGACTTTTTCACAATGACCCCAGTGAAATGTCTGGCGGTAGTGGATATTTAGGGGGTCATTCCAGAAACTCAGAATTTTCCGTCCCGAATTCACTGATAGTGAACTCCCATTATAAAGTTGCGACCGCTGGAATTTTTTATAATGGGAGAATTGTCACGGTCGCGACTTTATAATGGGAGTTCGCTATCAGTGAATTCGGGAAGGGAAATTCGTAGTTTCCGGAATGACCCCCTTGCTTAGAAACCAACATAGAAAAATGAAAATGGTGTAAAATTCTCCAAATGATAAAAATTACAGGCGTGACCCAGATTACCCATATTTTACTGTCCGTTTAGGCAACGGGGATAATAAAATTCTATAAACTATTTTATAATAAAATAGTTTGCGTTTTTGACTTTACGCTGAGACTTTTTGTTAAGGAAGTAAAAATGTACGATTAGCCAATAAACATTTCTAAATCATTTTTAAATATTCCCCAAAAGAGAATCACATTTTTTCCCATCAGCAAATATACTGTAAACCAAAGGCAAAAAAAAAAAATCTATCCAGAAATAGCAGATCCATTTTTTTTTTTAATGTGCTGTACTACAAACTTATTTCGCTGCTGTGTATATTATGAATCCTGTTACCGGAAATTAAAGGCAGTTTTGCAGACTGCACGACAAATCAGATTGCTCTGGGAGAGCGAAAACACCCGATGGGTCGTTCTGTACTGCAGTACACAAGATACTTGTCCCATTTTATGAAATTTATCATCTAATAAGCTCGGCACATGCAAGGAATGGGAGTATGGTAATTCAGTCTGGAGTCACAAAGGGATTCAAAGACCTACTTCTTTTAAGTTATGGGATTTGTGGGTAAGATCCCTGAATACATTGAATTTATTTTATAGCCTAGGAACAATGCGATTTGTATTGTTCATAGGAAAAATAATTTACCCCCGTTTTTACAATAAAATATTAAAAGCTCTCCATTTTTTTAGAACATATTATATCGAAATTAAGCACAATTTTTTGAAAGGGATGGTATCAGTATAGATTTTTTTTTCTAAAAATTACATTATAGCAAAATCGAAAAATCGCGACGGCGACTTTTTTCGATTTTGCTAAAATTGAAAAATCACGACGGCGACTTTTTTCGATTTTGCTAAAATCGAAAAATCGGCCGATTTTCGATTTTAATAAATTTCGCCCATAAGGTGAAATTTACTAAAATTGGAAAGGATTTCTTTTACTTTTTTGCCCATTTTTTGAAAAAAGTTTGAAAAGTATCATTTTGCCAATTTTTCGCCTGTTTTTCACCTGTTTTTCACCAGGTTTGCAACTTTTTTTTTTGTCGAAAAACGGTGGGGGAGGAGGTCGAAAGCATACTTTGGAAAAAAATCATTTGCGAATTTAGTAAGTTTCATCCATAGTGTATTAAATGGTAAAGAAAGATGAACTTTTTTTTCAAGCAATTTGGAAAGCGTTTTAGCAAATTCCCAAATTTGAGCGCTTATTTTGCATTCTGAAATAGAATAAAGAATGTGAAATATTTAGAATTAATGCAGGAATTACGCTGCAATCAGCTGTGCTGAGCCAGAACATATGATTAACATACATTTTTTTTTCTATGGGTTTTATAGATAGTGTTGAGGGACAGAGACCTGTAGTTTGTTTTTTTTTGATCATTTGAAATTCCACAAACTGGTTTGGTACAAAGCTATATCGAATTGAAATGCATGTTTTTGTAGGTCTGTGGGAAGGCAGCTGTTTTCCTTCATAATTCAATTCCACCCATATCCTCCCTACTGTTCTCCAAGATTTGAGATAACAAACTGCTTATTTCACATTGACTAAAGAAAATGTAAAAAATAAAGTGTAATGCATAGTGTGAATGCTGAACTACTCTGCAATGTTCTTAAATAAGTATTTTAAAGGAGAACTGAATCTCGTTTTCTTTAGGAGGGATTCTTACGGGGGATGGGGGAAGTACGTAACAATCACCTCCTTCGCTACAGCTACTACCTCCTGCTTCAAGTTTACTTCTGGTTCATGCCTCCTCTTCAACATCAACTCAAACTGCTTCTGAGCACGCACAGAAGAGAAAAATCATCACCGATGTTGAAGAGGAAGCAGGAAGTGAAGAGGACAGTGATGCCATAAGCAATAAAGATTGGTTAAATCTTGAAGCAGGAGATGGTGCTGGAGTGAAGGAGGGGATCATAAAGTATTTCCACCTTAAGAATGAACCCTAGACAAAAACAAGCTTTAGTTCTTCTTTAAGTACAATTAACTGTAGGATATACTGTTTTGTTAAGGAACAATAAAGTTTCGTCACAATCATCGTGGCTATAAATAGATTGCATTTCCTATTGCTTTCCAAGGAGATTGTCTCTGTTGTGCCCAATTTCTTGCAAGTAGAGCGTCAAAATATTGCTACAGCTAACCTGGAAGTCCCCTCAAGATTGCCCCTTTGTCCAGAGACCATGTGATTATCTTCTCAATATTGCCAAGCCACATGACTCTTTGCATGAACTGGCACAATGAATGAGTTTATACTGAGTTTATGTGTCCACGAGTCGCTAAGTACTATACTGCATTCTGGGGAAATAAACAAATTAAAGGTAACACCAGAAAATTAAAATTGCTGCTTGGATTGACATGGCTGTTATCCCCATACAGTAATTTTTAAAAAAAAATACACAAAGATAAAGACTAATTGCATAAGGTCTTAGAATGCAGCTATATCTACAACATACCTAGTCTAAGGTGTATGATTCTTAAGAAAAGTGCAGACTACCAATTCAGCCTGGAGAGTTCTTACAAGATTAATTAGTAGAGTACCTGAGATGACACAGAGAAACCAACACCATAGTGAAAACGCTTTCCAAATGTTTCATTGCATAAATATGATTAAATCAATTTTATGAAATCCAGTATGCCTTTCAGAGCTAAATAATATTACACTACTGAACGCTCGTACAAATATATTACAAAAAAAATATCCAAATATAGTTTGGGTAGTGATTACAGTTATGGAGAAAGTTCTACAGTCTTTAATGGACGAAAAAGCATCTTCTGATACAGTTGATTGGCAGGAGAAAACAATAGGAAAATGATTATCTTGATGAACATGAATCATAACATCTTAGCATCGTCCATGGAAACAGAATACTAATGTAGAAACGCCTAAACTGTGGGGGTGTGCAGAAGATATTTTTTTCTCTGTATTATTTCCAGCATATATGTAATTATTAGGAAGCCAAATAAATAAATCTAAATTGCGGGAAACCGTTTAACCTCCTTTATATTTTGACTTGTCCGTTTGGAGATTGGGATGGCAGCGATGCAAATTAAATCTGGTTTTGGCATTACTAGCTCCTACAGGCTTACCAGATGTATTTACTGGATAATTGCCACTAGTGCATCTGGGATAATATTTACAAGATGCTGATTTTTCTTTTTTTTTTTTTTTTTATTATTTACATGTTTTGAGATATAATCCAATACTGCATTAGATGAAAATTAGAAGAAGACACAAAATGTGTCATTTTTTTTAAAGTAAACGTGGGACGTATTTAACCGTGTTTTATTCCTTTTTCAATCACTAGTTTGAAAAAAAAAAAAAAAGTCGTCCTTGCTGACAAATGTTTAATTGTGGTTACTGCATGCTGCATTTCCACTGTGCTAAAATGAAAACAAAAAAACATGAATTTATAGTTATTTCCTTAATATAATACCATTACTTGCCAGTTTAGGAAAATCAAAACACCAATACACCGATTCTTAGAACTCAGGTGTTTGTTAAGCAATTTTAACACGAGCGCTGCCTCCTGCTCTCACTGCGAAACTGATGACTTCTGCTCCACTGTAGTACTCTTCACTTCCTGCTTCCTGTTGAATTGTTGGCAAGTTGAGCATGCACAGAAGCAGAAACCTGATGTAAAACTGCTTCTGTGCATTGAGAACAGGAAGCAGCCTCTTGCTTAAGACCTGTTTCAGTAAGTATTTTCCCCCCCCCCCCTCCCCTTTAAGAATCACCCCTAGTACTAATAATCTTTAGTTCTCCTTTAAGTCACATAGGACATGTGCTAGGTTATGACTGCATGGTGTAATCACCTGGTTGGCCACAAGATTAGACAGAAGGGATGTGATGACTTGAATGCTTTCATACCACGTACAATAAAAGGACTGCAAGGTATTTGATCACTGTGTGACCCGGCTGGAAGTGCAGTATATCTGAGCAGGCTTCACTGAGCACAGCAGGCTATTTGTAACACAAAGATAAATCATCAGATCTTTGTAGTAGTATCTTCTGCAATCATGTACAGAAATGAGGGTCGTGGGAACCCATTTATGTACCCACTGATAAGATTTTAATAAACCAGCTCTCAGAAGCATTGTAACGGCTTGGCTGATTGTGAATA
This sequence comes from Pipa carvalhoi, assembly GCA_021901965.1. NCBI lineage: Eukaryota > Metazoa > Chordata > Amphibia > Anura > Pipidae > Pipa > Pipa carvalhoi. The sequence continues at coordinate 3,590 of JAKJJM010062189.1, read as the reverse complement.
AAAATTTCTTTAAATGACTGACCGCTTTTAACTACACCTAGGGGGGTTATTGACTAAAGTGACAATTTGACTGTTGGAGTGAATTCTCAGTACTTCGGGTGGCTACGCTCCTGATTCTCTACTCCTTATTCACTAAACAGCGGATTCCCATAACAAATTCGTTACCGCGTCAGAATTACCATAGTAAAGTCGCGACCGCCTCCAGTTCCGTCTATTGTGTAGTGTGCGACCGGCAGCTGGCGAATTCGCCATATGGCAGAGTTTGCTGAATACCCGAATATTCGGAAATGGTAAATGCACACCTTTACAAGACAATTCAGAATTTAGTCAATGACCCCCTTAACGTTATCCAGGCTTGTGGATCGGCTTCGGTCAGATGGGAGAATACAGAACAGAACGTCTTGGTCTAATCCATGATGACATTGTTGAAAACTAACAGTAAATGCAGTCACTTTGTCAAACAGCACAAAAGGATTCTGGGACTGAGAACATTGGGTTCAAATTTCCTTTATTCGCAGTCCTCTTTTCAAATGACAATAATAGTATAGAACAGTTATTCTGTATTATTCACTGCCGTTATGATATTGAATTGTTCTGCTTTTTCCTAAGACAAGAAGGTTTACCTTGAACTGTGCTAGGTTGCATAATATTTTACCTAGTCTGGACTGTTTAGTATGGTATGCATTATCTGCTTATAAACTTAAATACAAGCAGCAAATTATTCAGATGACAATCCAGATCATTTGTTCATAGATCTCAATTATCCGACTAAGCCAATTTGAAATGAAAAAAGTTGACTTGTGAGCATACTTTCACAGTTCTCATGAGGTCCTACATAAATGAAATACACAAGAGCTTAGTCCTAAAAGTTCAAACAGTAAAAGTCTGAATTTGTATTCATTCTTCACTTAAGAATTTGCTACTATGACCGACTCCAACGCTTGAGGTGAATTACTTGTGCACAACGGACTTTATTGATTAAAGGATGAATTCACCTGGCTACAATTGGAGTCACATCACCAAAATAGCCAAAATAGGTGCCGATTCAGTTTTCATTATTGATGAAGCTGCAGATAGATTTGTTGAGCAGGGGACTGCTATGGACACAGTTACATGCGCAGTGTGGCGAAGTCAGTCAAATAGAAGTACAATGCGGAGTCATGTAGAGTGATGTGAATTCCTCCAGTGAAGTGCTGTGACGTCATCCTCACCATATCCCACTAACTGTATATACAGTATGTGAATAATACATCTGTTTCTATATCATCTTGTCCCTAGTTCATGTTTAGTAGTAGAATAACTTAGCCGCAGTCGCCATTGTCACTTTTGAAGAAATAGATGCCTTTCACCACGCCAGATCCCTGCCATCAACCTCCTAATTCGCCACTCTGATGTGGCGAAGTCAAACAGGTGAATTCAGAGTACTACACCTTGCCGAATTCACAACTGCGACAGACTCCGCCACTTGGCCAATAGTTGAAATACCTGTACCCACATACGCAAAGTGATGCGAAGTGCTCCATAAGACTATTGCAGTTGCCCGAATTAGACTCGTATTCTCCACATTGCAGAGTTTGCTCAGTGAGCGAACATGGGGAAATGGCGATCAATTGCGAATTCGGAGATATACGCGACTATTCGGCCTTTAGTAAAAAGTGCATTTTGGTTAAAACAAAGATTTTGAATTATAAATATGGTGTGAAGATAATTTCAAGCGTACATACAACCTAATTTCTGTAAGTTGAAAATAAAAATAAATAAAATCCCTTTGCATCTCAGTTTATAAACGATTACAGTACAAATACAGTATATTACTATTTCTACAAACAAAGGGCCAGATTCCGTATCCTCCGCTCTGCCGCTCTGTTCGCCTGTTCTTGAAGTGCATGAATCGCGTCAGCGACTATTTCAGCGGCGCGCCTCATGCACTTCGCGGAAATGCCTTCGCAAAGGCATTTCCGCAGAAGTACAGAGGATACGGAATCTGGCCCAAAGGGTTTGTTAATTAAACAGAACAGAAAAAAAGATGGAGACAATTCCAGCTTTACTTTTGTTCTTTTGTCGTTTTATTATTGGTTCACAGTTCAGTGATTTTGATGATACAATTACAGTTAATACTTTCATAAACATTGATTCACATGAATGAGGTAAATTAAAGATTATCTGAGAAACCACTCGCTGCGGCAAATGACAAGCCAAAAACGCCAGAACATTAACATGCTTTTTTATTTTGTCGTTTCCATTTTTACCCTCTGTTTTAAAGCTGGGTTTTTGTTTACAAGATCATTTCAATTCCAAGGTTTACAGATATTTTTACAGATGTTTTTATTCGTAAATATCATTAGGATTTGGGCGGTTACTGATCAAAGTGAGAATTTGTCTGTGGAAGTGAATTTTCATCACTTCGGGGGGCTACGCTCTGATTCCCCTACTCCTTATTCACTAAACAGAGAATTCCCATAGCAAAGTCGCAACCATGACAGTATTCCAATAGTAGCAGTGTATTGTGTATTGCGCGACCGTCGTTAGCTGGTAAATTCGCCACATCCCAGAGTTTGCTGAATACCCAAATACTGGCGAATTCACCCCTTTATACGACAATTCGGACATTTGTGAATAACCCTCAGTCTTTTAATCCTCGCAATGTAAATCAGTCTTACGCTCTCTCTCTCCTACAAGGTTGAAATGGTCAAAAAAGCGGGTGGTCCTCCTAAGCAGTCGCCCACGGGTGTTCAAAAAAACATTTTTACTATGAGAAAATGTAATGCTGGCATTAAATGTAACAAACACCTTCAAATCCAAAAGCGGCAACTAAAGGCCGAATAGTCTCGTAAAGCTCTGAATTCAGATGTCATCGCCACTTCCCCATGTTCACTTATTCAGCAAAATCTGTAATTTGGCGAATACGTATCTAATTTGAGTGACTACGATTGTCGCGATTTTACGGAGCAGTTTGCATCACTTTGCGTGCACATGGTGGCGTAGCATGGGGGGGGGGCGAACGGGGGGGGGCGCTATCGCTACCAGCCTACGATTGTCTGCTAGCACACCCACCACCGCTCGCACGATTGTCCGCCCCGGGTGCCACACACTGTTGCTACGCAACTGCGCGCGCAGGTACTTCTATTCACAATGATGGAGGCTGTCGATGGATCGAATCCAAGTAGGGATGAACCCCTCAATTCACCCATTTCACTTTGCCACATCAGACTGGCGAATTGGGGGGTTGATGCTAGGGCTCCGGTGTGGCTGAGACAACTATTCAAAAATGACAATGGCGACTGTGACTAAATGACAAGGTGACATAGAAATAGGTGTATTATTCACTTATATACATGAGACATTGAGCCAATATTTGTAAATTTGAATATCCCCGGATCTTCAAGGGAAATGTTCATCTTAATGAACAGAGGTCTGTGAGTGTTCTCTAAATTCAAAGAATTCTTGTGTGTCTGTTATACAGACTTTGGCTGCAGAATGTTCTAGGCTGCTTGTGTGTCTGTTATACAGACTTTGGCTGCAGAACGTTTTAGGCGGCTTGTGTGTCTGTTATACAGACTTTGGCTGCAGAATGTTCTAGGCGGCTTGTG
>JAKJJM010062142.1:0-10332 GCA_021901965.1 Pipa carvalhoi | reverse complement strand
ACCTTTTATTGGTAACTGAATAGATGGTAAATACAAGCTTTCCACACTACTTAGTCTCTTCTTCACTGAGAGAAATACCCACAATCCCGCTGTCACACTGGGAGAGAGAGTAGAGTGTGGCACCGTTTTAGCCATAAATATAAGCAGAGACAAGTTGAAGATATCACCTATATTTGACTTGTCTCTGCTTGGAAGGTAAATAGCACTATTAAATTAAACTAGCATGTGATAAACAAAGATCTGTCTTTAAAAGACCAGTAACACCAAAAAAGGAAAATGCCTCAAATGCATTTATAAATTACTGTATATTCAATCTGTGCTTCTAAAAAATCTAAATTGAGTCTAGAAAGTAAGATATTTAGCTATTTAGTTTTAAAAATATGGCTTTAGGGCACACTTTCTGAATAAAGCACCATAGAAAACAATGGTACTGGTGTGGTCTGTTTAGCAACATCAGTAAAGATAACAGGCAGAAAGCAATAAAATTCATGAATTTAAGTTTAAAGAGAAGACTGCTGTATTTGTCAATCCAAATGGGAATTTTTAGTTTTTGGTGTTACTGGTCCTTTAAGTGATAATTAAAATGGGCAGAAATAAAGGTTCATCCATCTTTTATCTGTCATTGACATGGTTTGTTTTCAGAGGTCTGTACTTACAGAGACAGTAGCTTCTTTTCTGCTGTTGTACGTGTCCAAATATTCTTGCAGTTCCAAAACACTGAACTTTAACTTTTCCAGCAGTCCGCATGACAACAGCTAAAAACAGATATAAGTAAAAATCAAATGCAAAGTTACTTATTTCTTAGAAAAAAAAGTTGCATGTCGCTTCCAGTACGTAGGGTCTAAAATGAATACAATGTTTGAGATAAGACTCCTGTGTAGAAACAGAAAATGGAACACTTAGGGCACTGCCACATGATGCATTTTGATGTTAGGGTTATGGCAAAAAGGCACTGCATTGTCCCAAATCACAACTGGCATCTGCAGTAAACAAGCAGAAAAACACTGGCCAGAGGCATTTTGTCACAGTTTACTCTGTATGCCAAAAGTCAGAGGGTCCGTTAATGCCATCGCCATTGAAGGCAATGGGGCGTTTGATGGCATTTTGACCTTGGACTTTATGCTGGCATTAAAAGCATCATCTGACAAGCCCCAATCTGAATAAAAGCACCTGCAAACACCCTCTCCGGACAACCCCCATCCACTTACCCAACTACTGATGGAACTTCCCTTCTGTCTCTAAGCATTTTACTCTAGTAACGGAATTGAAAGCGGTTGCCGGTAGCATTTCAGGTAATTAAATAGCGGCTCTCCAGAGGCGAATGGCACATGCAAAAAAATGCACGTGTGCCAAAGCAAAATGTCAGTTTTAAGAAAACTGGACATCTTTGATGATAGGTGGGGCCTACAACCAGCACGCATCATTCATGTGGTGTGTGGTTAATAGGGAAGAGGAATGTAATAAGGGTGCGTCAAATTGCGGTACTATAAATGTACACATGCTTGTATGGCAATGTGCCTGTGGAGATGGGGCCTAGCAGCGCAAGCGACACAGTACTGTTTAGATAGATAATAGGACATCCATGTATACTACTAGATCACAGACACTACAAGGAGTGCTGGAATGGCTGACTAATTGAGAAGCTGGTGTCTGTTGGAACGGTAGTTCTCTTTGAAGCCAGCCTCAACTGGTGTAATAATTGTAATACACATGTAACAACGGCTTAATTTATTCTGCGGTATCCATTGGAATCAGTGGCGTACCTCCCCTGCAGCACAACCCTCTCCAGTGCCACCCAAACCAAATAAAGTAAACATGCTTGGATCCTGAGGGGACACTGGCCGCAGATGCTGTAGCACTGGTGGTGGGGTTAGCAAAGGTGTCAGGAGGTGGGACTAGCCCACTGGGAACTCTGGCAAGGTCACGGCCAAATCTGCCATGACTTCTATTGTTATGCCTCTGGTTGGAATAAATTTCAGTGCCTGCTGTGGTCGTTTTCACCACTAGAGGTGTAGAATTATCTGCCATTATTAGAACTGAATCTTTTGTTGAATTTTCTGAAAAATTGTAACATGCTAAGGTAGCTTTAGGATTTCTTTACTCTTGCCTGGGCCATATGGATTTTCTTGCATTGGTTCTAGGTATCTATTTCAAAAAGAATAAAGTAAGGCAGAAATGTTGTGTTATTACCAGGAGGGGAACGCTCTGGCATAATCAGTTTAATAGGATAATTTCTTAAACATATGTGCATAACAGATAATTGAACCATTGCACTGAAGATATATGACCTCTAAGCATACTCACAGTTTCTGCATCGACAAACAGAGTGGGACACTCAGAGCACATTGTTAACATCTGTGACGTGCTCACAAATTTTGATCCGATACCACGCAGACCGTCTCCAAGGTAACAAGCTGCATCACAGGTTAGAAAGCAGAACCTCTTCTGAATACTCTGAAATGTAAACATAAACTTTGTTTATTCCCTGTGGATTAAAAGGCCACATAGATGGTTGGTAATCCAACAGTCTACTGTGAATATAGAACAGTGTTAATATATAGGTTCTCCTTTTTAATTTTTTTTTCAAATTAAACAATTGATATAATTAAATTTCCCTTCCACCTATCTTCACCCATTACATGCCCCACATAACCTGTCATGAAGCTGTTTTATTGATATGGCAACATGTCATTTCGTATTTACAGTAAAATAAAGGTTTGATTACACCTGGGGCTTGCCTTGCAGAAGAGATTTAATTCTGGTTAATGCCAACCAGGAATTTAACGAGAGACTGTAGATATATGGAAAACCAGCAAATCCATGTACATTTTACTGTTCACAAACACAACAGTCTTTCATTACCATTCGTCTTATAATATTTGACAGAGTGAAATAGGTGAAGTCATTTCTGGCAATGCTCCCTTTCTATGTTAAACAATATACCTGTATCTGTTTTTCTTAGTGCTAATATTCATAAGCATGACATAGCCATGTGTCAGTGTGAATGACTGCTACGGATTTTGACCTCTGCCGGTTATTTGACTATGCTTGATCTCTGCCTGCCCTTACTCCTGCCTGATTTACCGATCATGTCTGCACCTCATTCTCCAGAGTTCCCTCCTACTCATAGGTTCCTGGTCATATGCTCCACCTGGGAGTGGCTGTCTCTGGGACCGTGACCTGGGGATCCTCTTGCAGCAAAGGCCATACCCCCTTGCGGGGGGTTAAGGGTGAAGACCAGGGAACCTTTAGACTCAGCATCCTGATTTAGGCTAGCATCAAACCCCTTGAGGAGTTGTGCAAGCAACCAGCCTAACAGGGGTTACATGTCATACACATACTAACTTAGGTTATGTTTGGGTAAATTAGATTTGCTCAAAAAGAAAGTCTGTATCTATTACTCTGGTTGCAGTGTTACATAAGTGGATCTTTTAATTTGATTAATTACATTTTTTTTTTTATTTGAAACTCCCTTACTTCTGAGTTTACAAGATTAGCTAAGGATGATGCAAGGTAAAATATCTTTAAATTGTATTGAAGGGAACACACAGTTTGAGGGAAGGTATAAAACGGTTTTTGATCTTGTCTGCCTGAACATCAGACTCATACAGGAATATCAGAATTCATCACCTTAAACAAGGAAGAAAACACATGAAAGGTGTAAACTGCACAGGATCCATCAGAGTCAGACATGAGTTGATTTATGTGACTGCGCCATGCTTCTTCTGCATCATCGCACAATGTTGGTTGGAAAGCAGCCAGAATGGCAGAAAAGAAAGGGGATGGAGGTGGTGGCGTTATCCTGTCGCTCTCACCAAGGCTGTAAGGAGATAAAAAGAACCTGGTCAAAAGTGAGATCAAGAACACTTCAAAAGGAACATGGTCTTGGTCATGAGCACACCTACTCAACTCAACTTTAAAAACACTGCAAAACATGCTACGCAAGGAGGCACATTTGTATGCATTTATGGTCATTTGCATTCAGTCAGACTACAACTGCATCAAAAACATAAAACATGAAAAAGTTTGAAGGGCAGATACAGTGCATCATAGTATAGACATTGACACAGTTTCCCTAGGTCAAAACTGAAATCTGCAGACGATATAAGCAAGAAAAATTTATCTGAAAGGAATATCCTTATACAATCACATTTCCTATAGACAACTATACAAGTAAAATGTTTCCCATAACATAGGCCATAATGTTAAAAACGGTTCTTCATGTTTTGAATCTCCAGCTGTTGCTAAACATAGATCTGAAACAGCTGAAAAGCCACATGTTGAAAATCTCCAGTGGAAAAAAAATAATGGTTTTGGCACAACAGAGAATGGAGTTGAGAGACAACATACTTTGTTGGTGAATATTGCTCCAGCTGTCTGTACTCTTTCTCCTCTTCAGCCATCTCAAGGCTAAAGCTATCATGACACTCAAATGCTACTGGAATTTCATTCATTGACCCTGAAAGGTCATCCTCTTGTACAGTTGCATCGTCCTCGTCAAGAACAGCATCCAGCTAAATTAAAGGTACAGGAGAATTTTCTGTTATATAAGAGACCCAATATTCTCTTACATTCAACTTTCCTCACCTTATAGACATTGGTCCAGTTATAAAAATAAAACTGCTGTAATGCAACAACAAATACAACATATTTGGGGGACTGGGTGGGGGCAAAGATGTTTTGGAAAGCCCTGGAAGTTTAATTTATATTTTATATTTATATTTATAATATACATTATACCATGCCTACTTGTTAAGAGAATATTACATATATAAATGAGATAATCACACTAAAATTAACTTGTAGGAAGTGATAATATCACTTGTTACTACTTGTTAAGAGACTATTACATATTTAAATGGGATAATCACATTTAAATTAACTTGTAGGGACTGATACTATTAAAAGCAGTAAGCAGTTGGTCTTACTTCATGTATAAATTCTTATATGCAGACATCTCCCCTGATCTGAGGAATAAACGAATGAGCTACTTAGCCAGTTTTTGCCAGTGAGCTTCAAATAACATATTTATGATTGACAGCAAAAAGCCCAACAATGTGAACATTAAAGTACTGTATGTTAAAGCAGCAGTCCCAAACCTTTTCTAGATTGGGGATCGGTTCCCTGACCTAGAAAAGGTTTGACGGACTGGTGGGAGGGTGGATGGAGCCAATGCACATGTCACCATCAGGTGGCCCAGTGTTGAGGGGGTCCACGGACCAGTAGTGGTCTGCGGTCCAGCATTTGGGGACCCCTGTGTTAAAGGACTAGTATCACCAGAAACAACAAAAATTCACATTTGGATTAGTATGGAAGTTAATCAACCCAGCACTTGTAAAAATATTCTCTCTAAAAGTGAATAAATTGCTTTGTTTTTTATCTGTTTTTATCTTTACCGATAGCAGCCATGTTGCATGTGTTGGTTAAACAAACTCATGCTAATTATATTATTTTCTATGGAGCTTTAGGTAAACCATATTCATGAAGTGCCAAAAGAGAGCTCAATTTTAAAATGTAATATCATACTAGACGCCATTTAGAATTTTTTCAAGCACAGAATGAATATATAATTATTGTAATTGCATTTGGGCCATTTTAATTTTTAGCGTTACTATCCTTTAGAAATGTAGATGTTGTACTTTTGTAGAATTCAGGCAGAATGATTGTATTTTGAATTTAGGGGGTCATTCTGTAAAATGAGAATTCGACTGTCGAATTCGCAAAGAGCGAATTCCCATTATAAAGTCGCGACGCATCAATTCTCCCATTATAAAGTCGCGACCGCAACAATTTTTTTTTTGAAGTTCCAGCTTTGACATTTCCTTTGTAAAGTTGTGGCTGCGACAAAATTCTCATTATAAAGTCGTGACTGCGACAGTAGCAGTCTATTGCTACTGTCCATAGTTGGCGAATTTAGACCTTTACACTACAATTCAGACTTTACAGAATAACCCCCTTAGTGTACATATTGTTAAATTGTTTATCTCATTCTGATCTTTTCCTAGTTATAATACACACGCCAATAGAATGTTTTACAAAGGACAAACTGGAGAAAAGTTAAAAATTAGCGTTAATGTTGATGTAGAAATGAACAACGTATTAAATCATCTGCAAACATGCAGTAACCTTTTGCAACTCATCAGCAATAAGATTTGAAAAGCCAAGCGCAGCATTTCCAAAGAAAGTTAAAGCTATAGAATATTTTATAGCAAATAGAATATAACATTACAGATTTGTGTTTTCCCCGACCTAATGAAGAGAATATTACCAAACTGTAGTTCATTAGAATAAGAATCTTGTAATATAGTTTTTGAATACTCCAAGGGCGAAATTTATAGAAGTCGAAAGGCCAATTTCGACCTTTTCGAATCCTATCGATGGTAAAAAAAACAGGTACCAATCGAAAAATAGAGATCGATACCTTGATTGGTTTTTTTTTTTAGATTGAAAAATAATCGATCGATATTTTTCAATCTGTTACCGCTGGGAAAGTGTCACAAGCACTTTGAATGTAAAAAGTATCAATCAATATTTTTCAATTGGTACCCGTTTTTTTTTTACCATTGATAAAATTTGAAAAAGTCAAAATTGGCCTTTTCGACTCTTAGAAATTTCACCCCAAAGGTGCAATTCTACACTCAAGTTTCTATATTACTCAGATAACAAAATTTGAATAATGACGCAACAATTTCTAAATAAACATATTTGCTTATAAAATCCTCATTGCATATGGAATAGTGAGCCCTATCATCCTCTACCAAAATAAATAGTTATAATTTCTATTGTATAGGCTCTTTACTGCAAGTCCAGCCCCTTTGGTCATGCTTTCATCCGATTGGCCTTTGGGTTGTGTCGGTTTTATCAGCTGCATTTATAATAAAAGTTCTAATCAGAACAGTTGGTCAGAAACTTTACATTGTAAAGAGTACTTCAGTTAGGGCTAATCAAAGATAGGTTTAAAAAATGTTAGCAATGCTTCTATATAAATTGTAACGTATGTGATGTACCCAGTGCTGGCCTGGACATAGTGAAATTTCTGTTTCACAGTTCCATGAAAAGATTTCTTTGTCCGATTGGTCACAATATATTTACTCATTTAACAAACCAATTAATATATAAATTACAGTTTGTGTTGCGCTTACTTACAGGAAAGAAAACATTGATTAAACTTTTTCACCAACCTTTGATAATGAAAGAATCGGGTCTTCATTGAACCATTCCCTTCAAACAGCAGTATAGAGCAGTTTTGTGCAAATCTAGCAAAGTACTGTGATCAGAACGTAATATTCTGAAAGGGTGCCAAAACGGCATGAATCGAATCGAATGTGCAAGAGGCACAATAGACTCCCACATAGGAAAAAAAAAATCACATAGAGGACATGCAGCCAGTATTATATAAAAGGCAATCAGTGCCCATTACTCCTCAGTGGGGAGCTTTGTAGTCTTACATGCAAATAAAATCAACTTTAACAAATGAACATATTGGGGAGAGGTATCTCATTTTTCTCATTTAGCACCAAAAAATGTTAGACAGGCAAAGGCAAGAGTACTAAGCGGCATGCAACTATATTTCACATGTATATCCTTTATATAAATCTAGAACTAATGGCTCTTCACCGTGTTTGGCCTCTCTGAAAACACACACAATCATTACACACAGATAAACGTGTGAATTTCATGTACTCGCTTCAGGGAAACATAGCACTGTTCCCTCACAATGGAGATCATGTTAGTGCTATGGGTCTACTTTCCAATAGATCCCATGTTTTTTTTTCCTTCCACTAAATAAAAAGCAAAAATGTTGCAGTTCTATTCATGTAACACTAAAAAAATACCTTTAAACTATAATCGTTATGTTTACTGAAATTGCTACATTCTGCACAAAATCCTGAGACGTATATATATATATATATATGTACAGTCATTGAAATGTATTTGTAATTATGTGCATTTTTCTGCACACTAGAAAGTTAAACTGTAAGGGCTAACATTCTGGGATTAAAATGTTAAAATTGTGTTTTAAGAGAAAAACTAAAGAACCCTGACAAAACGTATTTATGATGGAACTATGTTGAATCTAAATTACGAGTTCAAAATGTCCTTGCCTCCAAAAAACCTTTGTTTACTGTGTTTAGTTAAGCTTTAACCTTTGCAAAGCTTTGATAAAATACTAACTGTATAATTCTTCTGGGCCTGGTACTGTGTTTTAATCATATAGAAATTAAACAGGGTATATAAATAATTAAAATACATGTGAAATGAAAGGTAAATCACAGCTCCCCAGTCACACCTTAATAAGACAGGCTTAAAGTGTGGCCAGATGTTAGTAGGGTTTCAGTGAACTCTTGCTAGTAAACTAGGAACAGATTTTTTTTTTATCTTGACCCCACCAGCCAAAAAGAGGATTAAAGTTAGTTTGAAGCGAAATTTCAACTTGGTTCTTCCACTAGGGATAACAGAAGAACCATTTAAGCATTAATTTCAGCAAAGCCTTAATTAGAGGTCTACCAAAACACCATCACCTTAGAATCCTCAGATAAGAGTGGATTAGTTATTTCAGGCAAAGAGGCATCAAAACTAGAGGTTCTTGTGTTAAGAGAATGGGGGTCAGCAGAGGTTGTGTCACAAGATGTTGAAGGAGATTCCATGTGATTTGTCTCTTCGGATGGAGATAGGCTTATAATCTGGGAAAAGAAAACAAACTTAAAGTTGTTTTTTTTTTTTGTTTTTTTAAAAGGTTTTAGAAATAAATATTTAATTTGCACTCTTTATAGCCCATTCTCTTTAAACCTGGAGACTGCAAAACAAAAAAGAAAAGGTTTGCAATTTAAATAAATATTTTAGGGTATATACAGTTTTCTATGTATACCTTTTAGAAGTTATTATTAATTTATCCTAGAATAATCTCCAAAATAAATGGCCTTTACCATTATAATAATAATTAACATATATAATATAGAACCTAAACCCAATATAAAGTGGGCAAAGCCATTATTCTTTCCTTGCATCAGCATAGGACAGGGAGAGGCAACCTCCTTATACACAAGCTAACAAAATCAGATTAACTACCACAGCACTGCTTAGCAAAAGCTTTCAGGGATAATTACTGACCCAGCAACTAAACAGGGGCGCTCAGGAACTGCTAGGAATAACAACTTTAGATAAATATAGCGTGACTTGGAGGCCACACACAACCTAGATTTTTACTGTTATTTATGCGTTGAAAAGCATAACCCAAGGAAAATCCAAATATCCACACACATTATCCAAACAAAGAATTACTTCAAGATAAAGAAATGTCTAAAATGTTTCTTGTCCCGGGGATAAGAAGATTTCAGTTTCTATGCAAGCGCTAAAGGTCTCTGCAGACAAGTGTGGGGACAGCCTTGCCACTTACACACTCAAGCCCTGATCTATAATGCCTATTTAATGGACAGATACCTCATTCTGGACTGGGACACAAACCATACCACACAACTCTCAATGGCCATCTGGTGGAATTCAAGGGATATCCAGGAAATCTTCAGTGGAGAGGGAGCTTGTACACTAATAAACCTGAGGAACCCTACATGCACACTCACTTGTCCTATCCTTAGGCTTACCAAGTCAGAGGGCTCTAGGATCTGGCTGGGGTGGTCTTCCTCCTCTGATGATTCGTCCGAGTCGTCGTGGTTATGCTTACTCAGACTGTGTGTGCTCCCTGAGAGCTGGCTTTCTTCCAATAGCTGCAAATCACACTTATCCAGGCTGTCGAGTGAACGCCTGCGAACTCCCCAGTTGAAATTGTCCATGCTTTCACCCTGCAATCACATACATGACTAATTGTCAGGAATACTCTGCTCTCAAACAATAGCGGAGAACGAATGAGTATAGTACATTCTATCACATAAAACACAGTTTCAATATAAAAACTAAACAAAAATAACTTAAGTACAAGGGCCATACTACTAAATGAAATGCAAAGTGTAATTGGTTTTTTCTTTGTTTGACTCACTAACCACAGGGAATACTATATAATCAATGTTAAGTGCTCCAATATAGAGAAATGTTGGGACTTGCTCTTGAATTTACATCGGAATACTTCTTTAATTCTGTGTATAGCCTGGCACAGAGCAATATGTTGCCACCCCAAACAGCTTGGCACAATGAAACACTGCTTACACTGACAGTCTGGCACAGAGTGGCATATTTCCTTCACTTATGTCTTGGCAGTTTTCCAAAACATCCAGGCACAGAGTGACACAATGCTTACACACCGACATCCTGGCACAGAGTGACACAATGCTTACACACCGACATCCTGGCACAGAGTGACACAATGCTTACACACCG
>JAKJJM010062105.1:0-11995 GCA_021901965.1 Pipa carvalhoi | reverse complement strand
TTTATTTTCTTATTTAATTGGCACCTATAGCTTAATGAACTGACATTTTATGCTACTGCACTTGTTACCCTCCTATCTGTTTATGTAAGTCTTCCTCCTATTTATATTGTAAGCTCTATGGGGCAGGGACCTCCATACTCTTGTTTCCTTCATGGCCTGGCACTTTGTATTTTCTTGATTATATGCTTGTAATTTACTTCACTTGTTCTTTGTTAAGCATCTTTCCCTTCTCTGTTTTATAACTGGATTGTTGGATTGTACAGCACTACGTAACCTAGTGGCACTTTATAAATAAAAATATACATACATACATACATACATACATACATTTAAACAACTTAAAAAGTGCCAAAGCACATCCTGGCTAGTAAATGCAGTGGGTCCACTTGTACGCCTCTAAGGAGGCAGAGAGAGTGCTCCTTCTTCCTTGATAAGGGTTGCCATTTTGAGGCTTCCAAAGTTTCAGCTCACTAATGTTCCTACCACACCCATAGGCATCAATATTCAAGATAAAGTACAGCAGAAGAAGCTATAGTTGGTCCTCAACATACTGGTCCCTAGCCTGGTCAGATATTGACATTCACCAATAGTGCCTGGAAAGCAGAACCCCCATCAGGACCTTGACTATTGGTGCAAGAGAGCTGAGATTATATATATTATAAGTGTTTTAGAACACTTACCCATCCCTTTATCAATAAGGCACTTACTGTTACAAAGATAAGTTACATGCCTTGTGGATACCATACATTCAGTAACTGCTGTGAGAAAATAATGATTTTTATAAAACTGATGTTACCTAATGTCTCATATCTATGTGAAATCTGTGCAGGGAGGGGATATGGTAATTAAAAAGTTTTGATTTAAGTAGTTGCATTCTAAGTATCAGGTGTACATCAAATACTGAGAAATTGCTGTAGGCAAGAATGTTGGCCAGTCCCTATTTTTCAAACATGTTTAAGTAGCTGCATCTTGTCAATGCTAATTATTGTCTAGATTTGAGTATCATGGGTGTAAGAACCTGAGCTGATGCATAGAGAGAAAGTAAACCTTTTTGTCAAATTATATGTGTTTTCTAACAGAAAAGTATTGTCAATTATGTTAACCTACTGCTGGAATCAAGCCCTGAGATTACAGAGGGCTCCAGGAGATGCCTAGTGCCCAATTAAAAGGCAGCTGTGGATTTGTGTGAAGGGCTTGAGAACGAAGGGTATTTTACTTGCTGAACAAACACTGTTGGTTTGAAAGAAAAAAATCTAATTCTTAGTTATAAACTTGCAGACCAACCTGGGAGTTCATTCCTGAAGGAGGGAAACTTTTTGGATTGGGACAGCTTGGTGGCCCAGAACTGCAGGTATTTCTGAGCAAAGTATTGCTGTACTTTATTTTTTGTATCGCCAAGAGGACTTGTGTGCTGTTTGTGGTGCTATTTGCCCAGTAAAGAATTCTATATTGTGCTGGATTATGTAAATAAACTTGGGTTTTCTAAGAATAACACGATTATTCCCCAAGGGCTGTGTAGACACTGGGCTAATCCACACATATTAAATGCAACAACAATCTCTTAAAGAAATAGTAACTTTAAAAACAAAGTTTATTAAAGGGACATTTCCATTTTGTGTAAGCTGTCTCCTTTATTGTTGTGCAGTTTAATTATGGTCATTCATGCCAGTTTGGTAGATCCCCAAAAATGTAAGAATTGTTGCATAGTACTTGCATTCATAGTACATAATTTGCATTCATAAAGTGCTGAAATTTGAAACTTTTGTATGGACTGTAGAACATAAAGAGGGGTTATCAAAAATGTATTGCATGTAAAGGTTGTAAGGGATTTTCCCTTAATTTGGAAAATGTAAGAGAGTCAGCAGGATAATGTCTCTTTCAAAGACTCCCCAAACCCGGAAGTAAGAGATCACCCCATAGAGAAGTGTTATTGAACATATTGCACAAATGTAGGATAGAATTGAACGTGCTATGCCTATCATTAGAAAACATTTACAAAAGGCCAACAGGCATAATTCTGTGTGTATAACTGTTATGGTCATGTAATCCTGGAGACAGAGTTCTTATGTTGGTGCCTAAAGTAGAAAGCAAGTTCTTGACCAAATGGCAAAGACTATGGGGGTTATTGGCTAAAGTGCAAATAGTCACATAAAGGAGTAAATTTGCCACTTCCCCATATTCTGAGATGTGGCTAATTCACCAGCTAATGATGGCCACACACTAAACAATTGACTGCTACTGATGTGGTTGCGACTTTATTATGGGAATATTGTCGCAGTCACGAATTTTCGAAGGGGGTTCGCTGTCTAGCCAAGAGAATCATAGCATAGCCAATGGAAATGATGCAAATTCACTTAGACAGGTGGATTCTCACTTTAGACAATAACCCCTAAATGTATTTGTAGAAAGGTTAGGGAGGTAAGTCACATCAACCTGTCAAACAAATTTAGAATGTGAATCTAATTAAGCCATGGAAGGACTGTGAATCCCTGTCTGCTGAGACACCCTGCCACAAGTGAAAAAAAATTTTGCAACAAATTGTTAGGATGTGTAGAAAATGCTGGACCTGAGGGTGATTGAGGAATCACATAGTGAGTGGTTTAGCCCCATTGTGTTAATTCCAAAACCTTATGGTCAAATAGAAAACCGTGAGAGCTCTAAAAAGTAAACCAGAGTGGAGTAATATTTGAGATTTGTACCCAATTTTGCCTCCTTAGCAATCCTATTGATAGACCTCATTAAAGGGTCCAAAATTGTTATAGTAAAGTGGATTCCAGAGGCAAATTATTTTCAGGAGCTAAAAAAGGTTCTATGCAAAGATTTAGGGTTGTTCTCTCCAAACAAAAAGTTTATTGTACAGGCAGAGGCATCTGATGAGGTGTTGGGTGGTATCTAGTCCCAAGTAGTAAATGGAGAAGAGCAACCAGTGACATACCTTAGGAGGAAACTGACTCCCTAGTAAATAGAAGTACTCAATAGTAAATTGTGAATGTTTGATCATTAAATAGGCCCTGGAGTCCCTAAATTATTATTTGTTGTGGAAAACGTTCCTCATTGTTCATGATCCTGGGCTCCAACACAAGATGGTTCCTGGCCTTACACTACTTGTAACTTTCAAGTGTCATATAGGCAAGGGTCACAACAAGGCAGTGCTGATGCCCTGTCTAGGGCGCAATGCTCGGTGGCTAAACATGTTCCCCGCTAAGGTTGAGTGTGGGGGGGAGCGCAATGGCAAAGTGTATGGTAAGGGGTATATTGTCCCAATTATGCTAATTTACTGCTAGAATCCAGTCCAGCAATTACAGAGGGCTCCAGAAGTTGGCTAGTGCTAATTAAAAGGCAGTTGAAGAGTCAGCATGGGTGTGTGTGTAGATGACTAGATAAAGTTTATTTTACTCGCTCAAGAAATACTGCTGGTTTTAAAGAGGAAATATCATTCTTTGTTATGAACCTGCAATGCAACCCAGGAGTTAACCTCTGAAGGAAGAAAACTTTGTGTCTTCGTGGCCTTACCTGCAGGTATTTCTGAGCAAAGAATTGCTAAATTTTATTTTGTCTTTTACCAAGAAAACGTGTATGCTGTTTGTGTTGCTGTTTGCTCAGGAAGGATTTCTGTATTTGTGCTGGACGGTGTAAAACTTGGGTTATCTAAGATTATCAAAAAGATTATTTCCTAAGAGGTATGAAGCTGGGATAATACTCACAGTGCAGATAATACCCACAGCATTTTTGTGGGAGAATGAATTATATGCAGTTTCAGTTTCTTTCAGTTTCAAATGTTCTTGTTGCAGTTCACTTTTGAATTTTGCAATTACATAATGTTTATCAAAAACAAAAAAAAAGAAAATACTTTTAAGATATATTAATTAAAAAAAATTATAATTATAGAAATGTATAGACTGATATGGTAATTATTATATGTACCTTAGCAAGGTAATAATACTGTATAAAATAGGTACTGTATTATAGAGCCGACCTGGAAAGAAAACGTCTCCTGCTGACTGGACCACAAACTTCTGGTGATCACTTGGAATACGCAAACATAGTGAATAATTTAGTCAAACATAAGTGCTAAGTTTTCATTTTTGCTCATTACTGTTTATCATTTATAATATGTGTGTTTAGCTGATATAGAAAAAAAAGTGTTCTTTCCGAAATATATTACTGAAAACAATACATATCGATAGCTACCCACGTGCATTCATTCTTAAAAATAATTTGCATGGAAGTATTTATGCTTTACTGAGTTATGAATGTCAGTCATGCTTTTATATATCTTATGTGTTTACATGTCATTTCAGTTTATGAATCAAATCTACGATGCACATGTTGTAAAATACCTCTTTTTCTTAGAGGGACATATATTAAAGAGTGTGCTAAATAATGCTGTACATATTATTATTGTGTGTTACAGTATATTGTGTAGGTTTGCTGGGTAGCGTTTGATCACTCGTGCTGTAAAAAGATATTTTTTTTAAAGAGAAGAATTTTAAAACAGAAATTGGGTCTTGGAACCTCTTATACCTTTTTGTTTTCATTCCTGCAGCTGAGTGATCCTTTTTGATATTCTATATTATAGTATTTGAGACTACAGACCTTTTCAATGGAAGAAAAAAATGTGATATTTTTATATATTTAATTTTTTTTATTGTATATCTTCAGTGAAAAAAAACTGTTCTCTTAATTTATAACAATTTACATGGGATTATTTAATAATGAGACTTTGGCGATAGTATTAACCTTTCAAATATCAAATTATTATTTAATCTATTTAAGACTTGGACTTCAGATATTCTTTCCTAATATCCATATCTAGGTGTGGGTTTCAAAAACAATACATTGCAAACTGTTCATAGCATTTTGTGCTGAGTAAATAAGCACTCTCTGTGTTCAGAAGATAATAAATTCAGAATATACTGCTTAGTAAATTAAAGCAATCCAGTTGTGATTTTCCTGGTCATTTGGTCACTGGGAATATTGATTTTTATGTAGATGTTATTTTAATTCAGCACATTAGCAATTTGACAATCCCAGTCATATTAATAAACTATAAATAAACAAATTGTGATTGTGTGGGGGAGAGGTATATGCAGCGTAAGCTTTGCCCTTATATACCATTTATAGAGAAAATCATATTATATAACATGTTTTAATTAATATAAAATAATTTATTTACTGTATGTTTACACATATTTGATGGAAAATATTAAAAATGTATTGTAAAAATATTCACTGCTGTGTACTATGCTTTGCTTCGGTTAGATTCCTTATTTTCTCTTGTACTTAAATTTCTTTTATTACACTGCATTATTTATAAATGTGCTGCATTTCATATTTATCCACTTGAGACAAGGTAGATTTTTGTAAACTCACGATGGTCAACTTATACAATTATGTTCATGTTTTTGATTGACTTAACTTACACATTCATTCATTAACTATGTGCGATCTTGGCAAGGTAAATAGAATTCCCCTTTTATATACTAACACTAGGGTTTATGTGTCAGGCCTCCTTGTTTATGTAAATAGGTGTTTGTTTTACTCTACTGTTGTACTCAAAGCCAAGCTGGGCATGATGGGCTCAAAAATGAAATTACAAATCAACCTAGCTTCAAACATCTGCTAGAGAAAAAGACTTTCTAATTTTATTTCTGCATGTGACCTGCAAATAAAGCATTTATTTAATAAAATAAAATGTGTGGTGCTAGGCACAGTTAACAGATATCAGTAAGCAGACATACTCCTTTATAAATCAATGCTGCAGTATACTGTGTTGTCCATGCATAATATGCATGCATGTGAGCATGAAATCAAAACTGTGTGTAGTGTATATTTGTATGCTAAATGAGCCTAATGGTTGGAGTATACTTTAATGGGGAGTTTACTGTCAGCTTTTAATAACTGATAATAAAGTAACTATTCAAATAATAGATATATTCAGTTGGTAAAATTCCTAACTTGGCATGGAAAATACGGCTAATGTATTAATTATTTATACTCTTTAAATAACACCTCACAAACTTTACACTAGTCTTCATTGCTCCCTACAAGATGCAGAAGGGCTGGTTCTAACAAATTCTTTAAAAATGGTTTTGGTCATTTCAGCACAATGCTTCTACATATCTGTATGTTTTAACAACATTTTCTCTTTAAGGGAGTATGTAAATGTTCTCCTTTAACTTGAGTAATCATAACTCATTGTGAGAGGATTAACTTTGCAGCATTCCAACACAAAGGGCGGTATTTAAGAAAGTCGGAAAGACCGGTACCGGTTTTTCCGACTTTCTCGCTGGAGGTTATCCTCTTGCGAGAATCCCGATTTCCACATTATGGAAATTGGTATTTTTTGATTTCCATAATCTGGAAATCGGGTATTTGTACCGAAAAATACCGTAGCCATTATAATTTATGGCTACGGTTCTGTACAAATACCCGATTTCCATATTATGGAAATCGAGAAACACCGTGATTTTTTTAAAATTATTGATTCAAGTGACATAAATTATACAAACAAAAAAAAAAACAATCTACTCTACAAAACAAAAAAAAAAAGAACCACCTACATTTTGAAATTCATGTTTCCATTAGTCAAAAAAAAAATAATAATAATAATAAGACCATACCCACCATCTCTCCTTTCATAAGGTCAATGAATTAATAGGTCCACAACTCACTAAATCCTTTTCCCACTACCAGCCAATTCCATAAAAGAGTTCAAACTGGTTTGGATGCTTTCCCTCAGAGTAAGTACATTACAAATTATGGGTACTAGAAAACTGAAGGTGGGATCTTGATCCAGAGAATTTATTCTGATTGCCATATTTGGAGTCGGGAAGGAAATTTTTTCCCTAATATGAGGATAATTGGTTTTTGTCTCATGGGTTTTTGCCTTCCTCTGGATCAAAATTGCAGGAAAATAGGCTGAACTGGATAGACTTGTGTATTTTTTTCAGCCTCATAAACTAACTATGTTACTATGTTTCCACCTACCAGAAAACCAATTCATCATAGTCCATTCTTGTCCATAGTCCAACTCCAAAGAACAAGACATAAACAAACAATTTACCCTCCCATGACCAATATTTATGCCCTAGTTGTTTTGATTTTGCGTTGATATGATATCTAGGTAACAAATATTTTAATGAGAGTGTTCCTATATCTCTTTTTCTGTGAATGGCTTTTGTGGCTTGTTTTAGCCCACTTCATCATAAGCCTTTTATACTATTTAAGGAGCTATAGCATACTGAGACACTAAGGGCAAAATTTACTAAAGTCAGAAATTATTTTTTAAACTTTTTCGCCTGTTTTTCACTGCAAAAACAGGTGAAAAAGTCAAAAATTACATTTTTGACCTCTTTGTCTCCATTTTTTCAGCTGTTTTTTGCCTGAAGATCAAAAAAGTAAAAAATTTAATTTTCAACCTTTTTGCCCATTTTCGCAGTGAAAAACGGTCAAAAAAGTAAAAAAAATAATTTTCGACATTAGTAAATTTCGCCTGAGACAGGAAAAATGGATCTTCTTACTACAGTGGGGTTGGCACTAGTTAAACCCAAGTTTAAGGAGCCTCTGCTTCTCACCTTTAACCTCCCCACAAGGAGATATGAACTATGAGGTGGGGGAACTCCCTGATCACGGCCCTCAATTGGTGGTAGCTGGCAGATACGCAGGCAGAGCAACTGGTACACCAACCAGGAACAGAAAAAACTGAACTGTAAAACTGGATTAGAATAACCCTTGGAACAGCATAACTATAACTCCCAGAATCAGTGTAGAACTGTAACTCAGTGGTCCCCAACCTTTTCTGGATCATGGACTGATTCCCCGACCCAGAAAAGGTTTCACGGACCGGTGGGAGGATAAGTGGAGCCAATGCACACTGACGGCCATATGACAGTGATGCGATACATGTGCATGTGTCACCATCAGGCATCCCAGTGTTGAGGAGCCCATGGACTGGTAGTGGTCTACGGCCTGGCATTTGGGGATCCCTGCTGTAAGCACATAGGATAAGCACAGCAGAACAGAAACTAATAGGATCAGCATAGCAAAACTAAACTGAGCATTCGGGAGTCACAAAGCAGGATGCTAAAGTACAACAATAAATGCTCAAAATTTAAATCTCCAATTACCATAGAGACATGCCATCTGTGGTAGCATCTGGTTGCCTCAACAGAACAGCTTGTAACCCAGACCCTTGTTGACTTTTACTCAAATAAAAGTCAGGAATTTCCTTAAAAAAGTGTCACTGGGAACTGAAGATTCACTTTAGAATGTTCATTTAGTTTTGTCTGTCATTGCCTTTATTGTATGTATGTATGTTTGTATGTATGTATAATTTTATTTCTAAAGCGCCACAAATCTACTCACTGATTTCTAATTGGTATGAAAAATGCATGTAGATCAAGAAAATTACTTCAAATAGGATTCCTTGCAGTTTTTTTTTATTTCCTTTAATCTAGACTAATACTCCAAAAAATGTCCAATGACATCTCACTTTCTTCTCTTAACAGAAGGATTATCCAGTAATTAGCATTTGGAAAATGAAAAGTGAGAGAACCCTAGATGGAAAAGTGGCATTGATTATAGGATCCACATATGGGTATGTGCTATTATTGGTAATAACAACTCAAAGAACCCTGAACAAAAGCCTTTAGTCTGCTCACATATTAAGATCAGTAATCCTACACTCTCTTTAGAAAGGTCATTGGTTTCATGGCCAATATAAGGTACAGAACAGTTTCAATAGTAGTATGGAAATACTGTACTTTGAGCATCAGTTAGAACCTGAGATGTGTGTAGACCCCAGTGTTTTGGTTTTGAGTTTTTGCCACTTTTAGTTCTGGGTTCCAATTTTTTTACGCATTAAAAAACACAAAAGAAAAACATATTTACACATTTTGTACCATATTTTATCTATTTTGAATTGTTTAAATCTGCCAGCATTTGTTTTTATTTTACAGAGCACATTCCATTTGGCATATAATAAGGAAGAGGGTAATGGAAACCTGTCTTCTTCCCTCTACCCTATGCTGACATCCTGATCCAGAGGATGTCAGCATAGCAATTGCTTCCATTCTTCAGACCCATACCCCCAACCTTGTGTAGGAGGGTGTAGGACATGAGTCAGGGAGAGAGTCAATGACATCCCTCTCCCCTTGCTCCTACCCTAATTATAAATAGGGTAGGAGGAATGTTAATCATGACCTCTCAAACCCCAATGCCTATGCAAGTAGGTTACTAACTGGTACTCTCTAGTGTTGGAGGGGTGGAGGCCCTAAAAAAATGTAAAAAAAGATAGGGCTTATGTCCTTACCTATTACTTTCGTTATGGGTTGTGGAAATGAATAACGACTCTCGCCCAAATACTTAGGGGGTAAAGGTCCTACCTCACACCCTTAACCCCACATGATAGTAGGCAGTATTAGAATGGGGACATTTCTTAGTTTTATTTTAAGGCCACTACAAAGAGTTAAGATAGGACACAGTCACCATATTTTTTTAATATGTTAGTTTCTCTACCACCCCCCCAAACACCAGATGGTTTGTGGGGTAAAGATGTACCCTCACCAGGGTACAAACTCCTGACACCCTAGGATTTTCTTGCATGTTTTAAGTACATGACTCTTCTGCTGCTGTAACAACATAAGATTTCTCCCATTTTCATTATTAGACTTGGATTAGTGATAGCACAACGCCTGGCTCGAGATGGTGCCCGTGTTTTTTTGTGCAGCCGCAAGAAGGAAAATGTGGACAAAGCTGTGAAGCAGCTGAAAGAGGAAGGACTAAATGTCTCTGGAACTCCATGTCATGTGGGAAATGCAGAAGAGAGGGAGAAGCTTGTTAAGTTGGTGAGGGAGAGAAAAAAATAAAAGAATTATAACTCCACATAAAATTTTACTCCTTAATAACTGCATTTTTTTTTCAATAATTCAAAGCACACTTCTTTTGAATAGGACGTAGCTATATGTCCATTATTGTTATCATTTCTCATTCAGAGCAGGTTAATGAATAGTGCCTGATATTGTTTGTAGTTCAATTTATGTTTTCAGTTTATTGAACATGGCATATTCAGTGTTGGACTCAGATTGGGATTCTGACTTCAAGGAGGTGTTTGATAGTGATAGGGATGTAGAGGTTGTCACTCAGAAAGATAAATCTATTGAGGGAGACTTTGCATTTCATCACAAAGCTCTGTTTCAGTTAAATTACATAAGATGGGAACAAGCGAGCCTTCAAAATTATTTGAAGGCTGACATGATACCTAGAGGCTTAAGGATTAATATGCCTCCAGGTAACAATACAGAAGGGATGGCATTGGATGACTTTACTAAAGAATGGGAGGCAATTTTAAATACAGCATATAAATCTTTGATGTAATTATTAATTAAAAACAATACTGCACGCATTTCCCATCTGGAAGAACAGGTGAAGGAATGTTTAAATTCCCTGAAAAAATGAGGATCAGATAGTAAATTTAATAAATTAAATGATAAGTTGAAAGTTGAGGCAGAGAAACTACAGAAGAGATTGAGACGAGAAAGAAAAAGAAATGTATATGAGATTAACAGGATTACAAATTGGGATGTATTTATAATTATTGGATCATTTTTTTCCCAGTCAAATGAGGTTGATTCCTCTACATCAGAGTCAGAATAGTTTAATGTTTAATTTTTAAGAGTACACATGACAGTGACAAAAAATAATGTGGTATTTGATATGAATGATTGTACTATTTTACAAACGCTTGAATCTTTATTGGAGGAAAATCGGGACACTGATTATCAGGTAAATTTAGATTTAGAATCCCTTGAGAGAGAAAGTGATGGGTTTGATACACATGTTGAGTATACTGATTTGAAGCAGAAATCTATCTACTTTACACCCATGTCAACTATTCCAGTTGTTCAGACCTTTGTGAGGTTAGTTGAAAAAGATATTTTAGAATTTAAATGGGATAACCAGCTATACAATGATAACCTTACACTAAATGAACGTAAAGCCTTGAAAGAACTTAAATCTCATCCTGAAATAGTTATAAAACCATCTGACAAGGGTGGAAATGCAGTTTTAATGCCGTATTCGCAGTACAGGAGGAAAGCTCTCAGACTACTTAATAATAGTACTCAATAAAAGACCTTGATGAGCAATCCTCAAGACATGATGCAATCTAAATACAAATCCTTTCTACTGAGAGCCTTACATAATAATATAATATCTAAAGATGAATAGAAATATTTATTCAATGAATTTCCATCTATCCCAGTTTTCTATATCCTTCCTAAGATTCATAAGAACTCTAAAAGCCCTCTGGGACGTCTGATAGTGGCGGAGGTAGGGGGCCCTTCTGATAAATTGGCAAAATACATTGATTATTGTCTTCACCCTTTTCTCTTAATGTTACCCTCATATGTAAAAGATGCGGGTGATGTTCTGAAGAAACTAGATGGTATTATGGTTGAGCAAGATCTTTTCTTGGTATCCTTGGATGTGGAAGGGCTTCACATGTCTATCCCTCACCAGGTGGTGATTAAGACCTATGCAAATTCCCTGAAAACTAGAGGATTTGAATTCAACAGTCATTACAGTTTGTTTTGGAAGCCCTTGAATTTGCCCTTGAAATAATTTCTTTAGATCTGATGTCAGCATAGCAATTGCTTCCATTCTTCAACTAGAATGTTTACCTAGTTTACCTTCAACTACAAGGTACGGCAATGGGTGTAGCTTGTGCCCCAACATATTCATGCATATACCTTGGTGAATGGGAAAAAGAGGTAGTCTTTTGGCAGTTCTCTGAGATAGTAGATGCTTGGGTCCCTCTCTGGTTGAGATACATCAATGATGTTTTTCACTGGAGAGGGACCCCAGATAAATTGTTTGTGTGTCAATTAAATCAGTGCTTCTCAAAGTGGTGGTCCGCGGACCGGCGCCGGTCCGCAGCGAGGCTGATTGATTGATTAAAATCAATGACAAAAGCTGGGTGGCGGTCCGCGAAAAG